>VOPJ01005839.1:0-51464 GCA_014673585.1 Semibalanus balanoides
GAGAACGTAGATACGCTCCCCAAAACCACTGGCACGCGGCGTCCCGCCCCCGGCACTGGGCGTCTTCTGCGCCGAGCCGCCACCGCGCGCGCCGTACCGCCGGCTCGGCGGCGAGGCACACTAGCGGGCGGACCGCTCCAGCCAGAGCCTGGGGCGACTCGCGCGGCGCGGGGAGTACGGTGCGGCAGCAGGGCGGCGGCAGTTCGCCGAGTTGGTCCGGAGAGTGATGAGAGGGAGGTGAGGTGCTGTGTGTGAAGACGCGTGCTGTGAATAAGGCCTGAGAGAGGTGGACGTTAGACTGAGGCGAGCACTGGTGGGAGGCCTGCTGTGCTGTCTTTGGAGGTGTGCTGTGCTGACTTTGGGAGGTGTGCTGTGCTGACTTTGGGAGGCCTGCTGTGCTGACTTTGGGACGCCCGAGCGATGCGGTGCTGAAGGAACACTACATTCGACCAAAGCAATCATGCAGAGGATTGTAGGATTTCTTACAGCAGGTCAGTTCTTGATTGTGCATCGTATCGTTGAAATCCTGGATCCGCACCTGGTTGACCAGTTGAGCCTTTGCAATTTTGCATTGGCTAAGTGAAAAGGGTTTTAACCGTGGGTAAGGCCAGACGGAGCCCTTCAACACTGCACGCACAATCCTATCCTACATGTGGTCGGCATAATAACCCTCTACGCTTGAGGCTAGGCAGGCCTGCCAAGGCACTGGCATGGCCAAAAATGCGACTTCGTTTACTAGAACAACTGCTTATCCCAAATGAGAAGTACTGAGACTCCCGACCGGCAGAGAAGAGACGCAATCACACAACCCCAGCGTCAACTTGAGGAGGCCCAAACACGTATTAGACAGCTAGCTAACTCAAACGCGCTCACCTCTCACCATCTGCAAACAAGGATTCCGAACGTTGGGCAGCCCGAGCCCCAGCCCTCACACCTCTAGCTCAGTTTCACCCGATGGCGCCAATGTATCTACAATAGCCCTGCAAGAGCGCGACATAAACTCGGTTGTCAGCAACCTAGGATCTGCAGGATGCCCGGGCTCACGCGTCGACCGAGCGAATACCTCCAGATGCCAAAAGTTGCCGCGCCCCGTGGCCGGCACAACGCCCAAAGTAAGCGAAGCTTCCGACCAGCCCAGTGAGGGCCTTTGCAATTCATGCATTGGCTCAAAGTGTGAAACAAGCTATTGTGGAAGGTGTCATGGTCTGTCATCGATGTCCACATGTCTGAAAGATGTGTAAGTGTAAAAGTATGTCTGTGAAGTTAGCTGACTGTCTTATACACGATGTTTGGGGAAAATCAAAAGTTGACGCTGGAGTTGTGTGATGACGATGACGCTAACTTCACGGACATGGTAAAAGAGGTAAATAAGTAATCATTCATCATTGGGATTACAGACGTTGTTCAGTAACGATAGTCGATATGCCTGGGAGGCCTGCTGGTCTGACTTTGGGAGGCCTGCACCAGCTTCAGCCGTAGAGGATTCTTAGCGCACAAACTATACTGTAGGACGTAGGTAAACTATACTGTAGGACGTAGCGTATAGTTGCAGAAGGGCTCACGCCCCGCTCCCTACCCCCGGTTAACAACTTTTTCACTGGTGGCTGATGGCCTGCTGCCCCCTCCGCTCAACAACTTTTTGGAAATATTCTATTGGATTTAGCCCCCCAAACCCACGGCTAGATTCGCCCCTGTCCTCTGCTGACTCAGATGACCAATGATCAGTGACACTGTGTCCTCTGCTGACTCAGATGACCAATGATCAGCGACACTGTGTCCTCTGCTGACGCAGATGATCCATGATCAGCGACACTGTGTCCTCTGCTGACTCAGAGACCCAAATGATCAGCGACACTGTTGTCCTCTGCTTGACTCAAGATGACCAATGATCAGCGGACACTGTGTCCCCTCTGCGACTAGATGACCCACGATCAGTTGACACTGGTGTCCTCTGCCGACTCAGATGGACCCAGATCAGCGACACTTGTCCTCTGCTGGCTCAGATGACCCCATGATCAGTGACACTGGGTCCTCTGCTGACTCAGATGACCCATGATCAGCGGGGACACTGGGTCCTCTTGCTGACTCAGAGACCCATGATCAGTGGACACTGGGTCCTTCTGCTGACTCAGAGACCCATGATCAAGTGACTCTGTGTCCTCTGCTGACTCAGATGGGACCCTTCGAGATCAGCGACACCTGGTTCCTCTGCTGACTCAGATGAACCCATGATCAGCGCCACTGTTCCTCTGCTGACTCAGATGGACCCCATGATCAGCGACACTGTGTCCTCTGCTGACGGCAGATGACCCATGATCAGCGACACTGTCCTCTGCTGACTCAGATGACCCATGTCGTTGACATCTGGGCGGTCCCAGGGTTAGAAAAGTGGTTCCACGAATCTAAGTTTCAGAACAAATTTTTTCGCCAGCGGCCCGAAACAAATTGCATGCCAGCAGAACACAAATGCTGAGAAGATAGACACAAATTTAACATACATTTTATTCTGCGCACCTGCAACATCACCATAGGAGGGAAGAAAAACTTCGCTCCATGGAAAGATGGCAGTCTGTTAATATAAATAAGTAGTTGTCATTTGGTTTGTCTATCTTCTTCCTGCCATTATGTTATGCTCGTTTAGCATTTGCACACAAGACTAAACAAAAAACATCTTTACAGTCAAAGTTTTCACGGAACAAATTTCCCAAGTTCAGAATAACGGAGAAACGGGCCACTTTTCTGACACTGCTGGGTCCTCTGCTGACTCAGATGACCCATGATCAGCGACGATAACATGGGCGAGTTCACGAGGGTATCGGAACATTCCCTTCAAAACGACTGGAATCGGCCGAATATTGTCTCACTGGCATATTTTACAGAACATCTGACAACATTTCTATGTATTGTTTTATATCGGCTCTATGAATATGGCACTTGGCAGCGACATTCGGTAAGCTTATTGCATTTCGTGAGACCTTGGGACGTGGTACACAAACCATTTTTTGGGCGGTTTTCGATCCGCCAGCGTGACTCCGTGTCCATCGTTGGCATCATCATGCGCGCGCCAGCTCCGCCTAGTCGCTCTATCTTCACAGAGTTACAGCTCATTTGTTCCCGTATGAGCTGCGCCAGCCTGGGCCGGCGCCGGGAGGAGCTCCTCCACTATGTTTGAGCCGGGGTCTGATCCCTGCAGCGCCGAGCTGACGGGGGTCGCGGCACCGCTGACCTGTGACCCGGGGACGTGCGGGGGCGGCCGGCGCGTGCACCGTCCGTCAGCCATATGCCGTTCATTGTGGTGGTAATCAGCCGGCCGGCCGGCCTGCCGGAGCAGGCTGCCAGTCAGCGCCGGCTGCCGTTGTCGTGTTAATAGGACGTCGCTGTGAGGTGTTCATTATGCGGCGACCGGCCGCCTCCGCCTGACCCCGGCGACCCGTGCGTCCGTAGCCAGGACAGGCGATCCCTCTTCAGGCTTCAGGCGCAGTGGAAGTACATGTATGGCATCGCCGGGAGGTAAACGCAGCAGGCATATATTGTGCTGGCAGGTACGAATTACCGAGTGGCGGTAACCATTGTGCGGCCTGTAATGCACGTGCATACATTATTCATAGAGTGAACTTGCAAGATTTCAGAGTCGGATGCAATTTGTTTCACAGGTGCTGTCCTTCAGACGCCTACAGTTCTTTGATGGTCGATGTGTTCGCGTTGGGCACAGACCATTGCCACACAAAGCAATCTCATCACTCTTTATATTTTTGTTAAATGCTCCTCTGGAAGAAAGATTACCCTTGCATTCAGAGGAGCTCATCTATCAGATTGCACGATACGTCGATGGTGGACAACTACTGCGTCAGTTGATCATTGTGGGCAAGTGGCTGAGACCTCTCCTCTGCCACTGCACAGTGCACGGCTGTGGTACACGCGGTATCCTCGACCCAGATCGCTCTGTGCCACTGTCTCAGGGCGATTATACGCCATTCAGACTGCACAGCCATGTCTGCGAGACCCAATGGCTTCAACGAGCCTGTGGCGAAACACCATCGACCAGTGGGCGTGACCACGCTCCGCTGGGTCACGGGAGTTAACTCCGGAATCTCAGACAGCCGTGCGAAAATTTCGCACGCGCCATGCAGCTAGAGGCCGGCAGACCGCCAGCCAGCACGGGCTGGAAACAGAGACTGGAGGAAGCTCAGTGCTCGTCTACATTTGCCGCCTGACTAGACCGCTGTCTGGTGACAAGGGAAGACGATGATGTCGCACACCATCCAGTTGTGCCTATTTGTTGTTTGTTGGTGAGGAATTAAAAACGGTTTGTAATGCACTGCACGTAATACTGGAGTCTTTCGGTTCAAAGGCTCCCTCAATATTGTGGAATTTTATATGCAGCCATTGCGACGGATACAAATAATCGACTATATATCCGGCAATGGAACCCCAGATTTTGAAATATTCCTATTCTCTTGCAATGCAAAACATGTGTCACGTGATAAGTGGTGGTGACTTTTGCGTGGAGCATGCACTGAAATAACTGCCCAGAGAAGAGACGTCTCATGTGCTGGCATGGGAACCGGTGTATTTTATGAACGGAAACCAGCCTAGCTGCTAGTTGCTACCAAAGCAACGACAAATACTCATATTTATAAATCCTGCAGAGATTACCTGCACTTCAGAGCCCAGAGAGCATAGTTGATAAAAAGTCTGCAGTGCAAAATCGCCGTTTCCCAGTGCTGCTGTGCCGTCTAACTTCCTGATTCGTTGCCGGATTTGTAGTTTGGAGTTTGCAAGGCTGGGTACTCGACTCTGGGATGTCTGACCTGCAAGTGACTGGGACGTTTGACCTACAAGTGACTCTGGGCTTCGTTAGCTGTGGTTTACTCTGGGCTGCCTGAGCTGTGTACAGCTGGGGGCGGTCCGCGGTCGTGCCGTTGGTCCTGCAGAGCAGAGTGTGTTGGAGGTAGCTCTGGCCGCTCTAACTCGCAGGCGGCGATATTTAGCTGCCATCTGCGCCGCTCTCCCGGGGCTACCAGGGGCCGCCTGATTCCGGCGCTTCGCTGCAGTCTCCTCGGAGGCCCCGCCAGCTGACCCGCCGGCAGACCCGCCGGCTGACCCCCCAGCTGACCCCCCAGCTGACCCACACCTGACCCCCCACCTGACCCCCCACCTGACCCCCCCCCCCTCAGCTGACCCCCACCTGACCCCCCCCTCACTGACCCCACCTGACTCCAGCTTCACGAAATCCCGGGCGCACGCTGGTTTTGTCACGTAAATTGGCTTTGAAGCATTACAAGAGCAAATATCCGGTAACAGTTATGGTGTAAACCGTCATGAGATTTGTTAAGACTACCTGGATAATGCTTAGCTGAGTGAATGGGCAGGCGCGGATCTACGGTTAGGCAAAAATGCGCATTGCCCACCCAAAAAAACGTCCGAAATCGGGTCAAGAAAAATGACACATTTCATGACTATAGAAAAATATAAAGCAAACAGCTCTTTTACTAAAAAAGTTTGCTTTAAATCGCTACCAATGCATAAGCAAGCGAAATCCGATAAGTTTTCAGAATTGTGTGAGACCTTTCGGAATTTCGCTCCCCCAAACTCCCGTTCTGGATCCGCCGCTCGCTGCTGTTAGACTGGAGAGAGGTGATGCACTTTCGACTATCGACAATGCTTGTCTTCAGAGTTGCGGCAAGACGGCGTATTTACTACTACTTAATTGTAATGCATTACACATACGAAATAGCGTGCAATTTTTTACTCTCTAACTTACATACAATTCATAAATAGCTTTTCAAATGTATGTGTTTTGTGAAGTAGGAACTGATCCGCTTTTGAAATACCGACATTTTTTAATCTGATGTTATTCAACTTGTTTTTATGTTATATGTGACAATTTATCGGACTCGCAAGATCTTATGCGGTATTCCCGCCCCATTTGCTAATCTGCGATCAGCAGGCTGGTGGTGGCGGGTGCTACATAGCGCTGTGGGGGGAGGCTGCTGCGCGCGGCACCCTTCTCGACTCTGATCCCTCTCCCCTGATCCGGGCTGAGCCGGCTGAACGGCCACTGAGCCGACATCAGCCGCCCAAATGGAGCCGCTCTCTTCTCACCCCAGCACCTCATTGAGACGACCGCAGTGAATAGCCGCCGTTTCGGCCGTGTGCGTCACCTTTGTCACCGGTGCGTCACCTCTGCCGACACTTCTGCCTGGGCCGCGGCCTCCGCGCCGCCGCACCTGGAGCTGCTGCGGTGCCTTTGTGGCGGGGCAGGCGGCGGCGGGACCGTGGTCTGCGGCGGCGGGACCGTGGTCTGCGGACCATCCTGTGACTTGGCCCACCGTCGGACCACCTGTCGACCGGCAGGTCCCCCGCGGACCAGCCCGCCGGTCTCCCGACCCCCCGCTGGCACCTCGTTTGTCGCCGACCGTGTGTCTCGGCCAGCGACCCCGGCCACAGCGCCGACCCCACGGTCCCAACGCCCAAGGTCCTGGGCCCGAACAGGCGGCGTCGTTGGGTCCGCTCGCAAATTAACGGAAATGGCGGAGATGAGAGATGAGCGGAGATAGATGAGACCGGCCAGTTCGACAGACAGAACGAATGGCAACTTTTACGAGATAACTTAGTAAATGGAAAGTGTTCTATAATCACTATGTGTGGTGATTATTTGTCCGTTATTTTGCTACATCTGGTGCCATAGCGGCGGAACTCGTGAAGTTTGTCACCAGGAGGCCATTATAAACCGGCGACCAACGCATGATCAGAGCTGGGCCGTTCGCGTGCCGCCGTGACGGTGCTGGACCGCACTCTCAACAGCAGCCGGCCGTCACGGCGGCGTCACGGCGGCGTCACGGGGGTAATTTGCCGCCGGATAGGCTGGCCAATTTTCGCTTTCGACAGCCTGCGCTTGTGAGGAGACGGTGCAGCTTTCGCTGGCCGGCCGGGCCGTCCGGTGGTCGGCCGAGCGTTCCCATGTCGGACACTGAGTACGGTGTCACTCAGCTCAGAGCGGCCTCAGCAGACCGCCACTGATCTGTCTGCGGTGAAAGGCCACACGGTACGGCTGCGGTGGCGAGAACGGCTCGTTTCCTGTGGCGGCACGGGAGGCGCGGCAGACGGTCCACCGGCCACGCGGCCGGCCGGCCGGCGTGACGCTGCGTGATCGGCGCTGATTGGAAATTCGCCAGCCGCTGATTGAATTGGACGCCAGTCAGCTGCCACTGCCGCCAGTTGGCGTGGCGTGTCCGTTCAGTGGTGTGTGTCTGTCGCTTCTGTATGCAGCTGGTGTGACGGAGTAATTCAGTAGCTGAGTGGTGCAGTGCAATGAGTTTCTCCGACACAATCCTGGCTGATCGATTCGTAGTCCGGTGGTAGAAGTTGTGTTCCGACACAATTCCTGGCCTGATCCATTCGGTAGTCCGGATGGTGAAAGTGTTCTGACACAATCCTGGCCTGGATCGAATCGGTCGGTCGCTGGGTGAAAGTGGTATTCTATTATATATAAATGTCTCCATGGTCCGTCTTTATAACGTTTTCAGCTAGTTTTCTAGCTTAATCTTTAGTCAAACTCATACGATTATAGAGCTCGTTCTCACAAGTGGATTAAATGATCAATGATCTTTACCTGACCAATGACATGCAACATGTGCACAGATCTAGCCGGCGAATGACAAATGTTTGTGGGCTTCCGCGTGGCCATGACGCTATACGCGGACCTAAGGCCTCGGACACGGGGGAGTAGGGGGGGAGGTGGAGTAGGAGGAGGGGTGGCAGTGGGGACATGACGTCAGCTTGATCGGTGCCTGGCGTGGGGACAGTGTCGTAGTATCGGCCGCTTACGACACCTCCCCCTGGGCCGCTGTCCGATCAAGGCTGATTGTGGGGCTTCCGTGACGGAGTTACCGCGGCGTCGGGGCTGGTCTGGTCTGGCGACGGTCCTGTTTGGTCCGCCTGTGTGGTCTCCGGGAACACACGCCGGGCCACAGTCGGCGGCTGACTGGCCACGGTCAGATGGCACGATAGGGGTGGCGTTGCGTCAGGTGTCGAGATAGGAGTACGCTGAGGTTTTTTGTGGGTGCGGTCCAATGTCGCAGATAGGAGTACGCCAAGGGCTTGTTGTGGGTGCGGCGAAGCTATTCATGGTTCCACGGCAAGGGTTTAATCCATCTCATTGGTAAAAAGTCTGTATCCGATTTGAAGGCTTGGCAAGAGGTCTTTGAGATGGCATCGTTATTCGGAAACTCTCGGCTCTTTGTACTCGGGTGTAGGAAGTTTTCCCGCTCTGCCCCGCTCCCTCAGGAACCGTTGCGACAATTTTACCAGCTGTCAGCCGATAATCGAGGCTGCATAATGTAAATCGATAATCGAGTAATGTTTCCACGTGGAGGTAGCCGGCCATCCCTCTGGTGGAGCCGGGATCAGGTTTACAAATCGCTGGTTCTGCGCCGACACCGACCACACGAGCTGGGAAGCGAGGGACGGGGCTGTCATGTGACCCGCCCCTGACCGGTCGGTCAGTGGTGCAGTCACGTGACGTCATGTGACCCGCCCTGACTGGTCGATTAATGGTGCAGTCATGGGACCGTCAGATCTGTGCTGACAACATAAGTTCCGTTACAGAGTATGCTTCGCATGTAGTATGCTAGTAAGCGTCTTGCTTGTTCCGTGGAGTTGCACCAGGGCGCAAAGACATGAGCCCTTTGCGCCTCGTGTCGGGGGTGACGTTAAGGCCGACGCGGTTTGCTGTTGGCGTCAGCCGGCTATCACAATGATCCGGTAATATTTTACAGCTTACAATAGTTTATCCCACCACTTACACGTACTCAGTGTCATCTCCCGCTGGGTGGATACCGACGTCTCCCATTCCGATTACTCGTCTTACTAGCTTACTGTAATTACACAGGCTGTGCTGTGTTGTGCTGTTGAGGTAGGAAGTCCCAGTGAAGATATTTACAACTATTCCAACAAAATATATGTATCTGTGTTTGTATTGAATAGTTTCTATCATTTTCCTTTTTCAATGTTAATATAAATATATATAAAAGTTAAAATATCATTCTGGTTTTAAACGGGTATGATGTAGGTTTGTACCAGGTTACCGAGTCACTCTTTCACTCAAATTTTCATCGAACTACAGCGACTCTGCAGTCTGCTGGCAGCCATCGGATCAACTATAGCTAGGTATACGGACTCCCAGCGTGTCGGTCTGCGTGTATCTCGGCGTAAATGGCCCATGTGTACCAGCACACGGACTACTGTTTGAGCGTGTCGTTTACGCAGGGCAGCCAGTCAACAGATGTGGGTGTTGTCAGCACGTTGGCCCCGTGTGTCCGTCCCCGGCACTTCCCCCGCTCCTCTCCCCGTGCGCCCTGTCCCCCCGTCTCCCCCTCCTGTCGCCCCCGTCTCGCGCTGCCAGCCTGCGCGACATCTGTTTAACCAGGCTCGGCCGGCATCCGTCCCGGAGAGGCATTCATCATCGCGCCTCCGGGGGCAAACAAACGACCCGTCATCGGCGTCCCTGGCCCGGTGGCGTCCGGAGGGGCTCCTCTCAGGTCCTCCGCGGGCCACCCTCCGGGTCACCCCGCTACCGTCCCCGCCGCGGTGACGTCCGTAGGGGCTCCTCTCAGGTCCTCCGTGGGCCACCCTCCGGGGTCACCCCGCTGCCGTCCGTGGCGTTAACAATCGGTGGGGTGAGGCTCGTCTCAGGTCCTCCAGAGGCTCCCTGCTCTGCCACCGGCCGGCGCAGCTCTGCTGCCGGACGGAGGACCCACTCTCGACCCGGCCGGTACTGAGCTGAGACAAATCGTCTCGTGTGCGTCTCGTCACGCCCCCCTTACCCAGTGATCAGTGACGTCACGTCACGCCCCCCCTCGTCACCCAGTGGTAAGTGACGCTCGGACAAAGCCTCGTCTCAGGTGACAAAGGAGAGCTACCTGCAAACTACGCATAGAGACTACAGAGAGTGCGGCGCAACGACCGGGGCCGTCGGCAAGAGTCGTGTGTTTTCATCCATAGTCCGAGCGGACCGATCGCGGTGGTGGCGTCAGAAGGTTCATTACAGCGGCGACTTTCAATGGTGACAAACGGGGGATGACAGAGCTGGAAACGGCGGACTGTCGTCAGACGCAATCCGAGACTGACTGACTGATGTATCCAGTGGCCGGCGACCGCACGGAATTTATGCTAACTAGTCTCCGCAGGCATCCGAAGCAGCTGTTCTGAACCGTCAGATCCGTGGAAAAATGTCCTCCAAACAAATGAAGCTGGGCAGGAATATCGGCTCATTTACATGCAGACGATTCGTCACGCCGGCGGCACCCCGCGATTAAAGATGGATTTTCTGGAGATCGCACCGCACGGCGACATATTTTGTTCCTGTCATTGATTCTCAGTCCCGTCACTGACTCTCAGTCATGTCACTGACTCTCAGTCATGTCACTGATTCTCATTCCTGTCACTGATTCTCAGCCCGTGTAATCGGCCCCAGAGACGAGGTCAAAGCTCCCCGTCATCCAACGCGGAAGACGCGTGATTAATTGATCTGCTCATCTAAGTGGAAATCCGCCAACTGATGCTGTTTGATTGTCTATGTGAGGATGACACAACAGTTCTGCTCTCGCCGGATGCATACAGCATGTGTGGAGGCTATAACTCACCTGTCGGTATTCGGGGTGAATGGTGAATGTGAATGCCTAGATATATTGTTTGAAGGTTTACGGTTACACAAATCCGAATTATGGCATCCGTGAATCTCGATTATGCACTTGTTTTCAGCGGCGAAGTTGGATTCTTTAGAAGCTGTGCTGGAAATTTAAAGATACAACCCTGCATTCGTGGCGGATCTAGGTGGCATCGAGCCACTCCCTTTAAAACCGACTTAAATTGACAGACTGACCTGAAATTGAACACATTTGATAAGTAAGGAAATATAAGCAGCTTTCAACCGATATTTTGTCTTCAGCTTCGGTTGTTTTTATTTCCTTTTTCTTTTTCGCACGAAGAACCGTTTTCTCATTTTTTTATTTATACCCATACTTTCTGGGACTCGGTTCCATAAGTGATTCACCATTCTGGTGCCGCTATTGTGGCTAACCTATATAGGTACATTTACAGATTTCTCTTCAAACAACCTACACTTGCTCCACATTCTGCACCTAACCTGTCATTTGCTCTGATGACATTAAACACTATTGGTGTAGCGCAGATCACAGGTTATGCTTCGTGGAGTGTGTTCTAGACATAAGTGAACTCCCATGATAACCACCCGACTCTGATGCACATCACTTACAAACTTGACAGCGTTGTCGCCAATAATGACCACTGTGAACTGCGTGACCTTTTTCATCGTTGTCCTCGCGGCTGTGGCGCGGCCTGGGAATCCGACTCCAGTGTGTGAGTGTGTGTTCACCTGACCCCTGTCCTGCGACTGACAATGTGTCAGAGACTGGCGCCCTGCACCCCGGCCGGCCCGGCGTCCCCGTCAGAGGTGCGTGCTCCGTGCCACAGTCGGGGGTCAGCGTCGCGTGCCACGCCTCCCGTTTGGCGACAATCTCGGACATCTCCCCGGCCGGTGTGTCCGCTGCCCCGGCCGGAGGTGGCCGGTGGGGCGGCCGGAGGGTGCCGTCGTGACTTGTACCTCTGCGGCGGCGCCGTCGGGGTCAGCCGGGGTCACGGTCGGCGTCACCGTCTCCGTCACCGTCGCCGGCACCTGTCGCCGTCACCACCGTCCCCGCAGGCTGCGGCCGGCTCCCACGCGGCCGGAAGAGCGCGATTGGGACGGGGTGCAGGCCGCCGCCCCGCCCGTTTTTGCCCGCGGCGCCACCTGGGAGAAAGTTGCCAGCCGTCGACCGGGTGCGGTATAAGGTGTAGCAGCTTCCAGCTCCAGTGGTCTGTCGGCAGCGGCTCCCAGTCTCTGCAGCGTCCCGGCTTCACTGACGGCAATCACGGACCCATTGGCGGTAAACGCTGGTCAAATGAGCTCTAATTCCACATGTCCCAGCACTGAGGCGGTGGCGATCACTTGAGTGGTCCATTATAGGCGATCAGCCGACCGGAAGACACCTTTTTGGCGACTGTCGTCCCCCTCATCATGCGTCCCCATCACGATATGATGATCGTGAGAGATCCCTGCCTCCAGAGGAGGGGAGCGGAGGAGGATCGGCCTGTGGGGGTGTATTTTTAGCCTCCTTCCGGCGGTGGCGTGGGTGCTCCCTGTGTCGCTGTGGCCGTCTCTGTGCCGTTGGTGGTGTTCCCAGCCCGCGCCGCCCTCTATTGTACCCCGGTCACGCGCGGTACCGCGTCAAAGCCTCGATCACAGCCACTTTGCGGCACGCTCTGAAAGAAGACACCGTCACACCCTGAGCGGGCTCAATTTGGCGCCAGCGTCACCTTGCCAAAATATTGGCGCTGACTTGTATTGTTCCGGGAATGGGGAGCGCCTGCCGTATAAACACAGTCAGAGCAGGTGTTTAGCCTTGCGCCGAATGGGTGTCGTTTCCTGGAGCCTCTTGAGCCTCTGCGATAATAAACGCGGCTTCTTCTGGAGGACAGCTGGGCCGGCCCGGCGGCAGCTGAGACGGGGCCGTCCTGCAGTGTCTGCATGGCTGCGGCACTTCAGGACAGCCGCTGCGTCGTTACTGCACCGTGCCCCGGCGAAACTGCGCCACCCCGGCCTGCCCCGGCTTGGCGGCGCGCAAACAACATGTGCCAAATAATGACCTGTGAGATAGGATGACAGGAGACATGCGAAACACGGCGTCCGTATCGGCGGTGCAGCGCCCCGCTGATGGTGAGGTGAGGAGGAGCGGTGGGAGGCCGGACCCCGACGGTGACACCCGGGTGACACCCGGGTGACAGAGCGTCAGTGGTGGCATCTGGCCCCGATAGTGCTCCGCGCTGCTCCCCCTGTCAGGGGTGGCAGAGGTTAATGAAGTTCCACGACTCCACCGGGGGAGGCAGATAGCTGAAATAGAGCAGCAAGTGTTCAACATCTGCCGTGGCCGCGCATACTCTTGGTAAACAGGTTGAAGAGTGTGCCTGCTGTTTTGGAATGTCACACAATATTTTTCATACGGTAAGTAAGCTATTGGTTAGATTGTTGGATACGATGAAATTCACATGGAGCCCCTTTAGTTAAATTTTCACTTATATTGTGTTTTGCTGATTTTTTTCTCTCAATATTGTCATGATTTCACGATCGTCACTATAGTGATGTTATTTAAAACGGTGCATATACGACAATACAATTACAATCACATCATAGAGGGACAAGTTTTGCACAGCATGTTCTTGCCACTGGCAACTTTATTATGTATTATGTGCAAATTTCGTAGCTCTAAATTAATATCTTCGTCGAGCAATGGCCATCAAGAGTTGTGATCCGGGGCACAGATGGTACTGGGCGTCTGCTGCTATCAGCGCGCACGAGCTGTTTTGTCAAATTGCTATTGGCCGGCGCTAACGATATTTTAGCAGTTTAATCGATAGTTGCAACTCGCAGTGCTTCTAGTAGTGAAAGCCCTCTGGAGTCTACCCGATAACTTTTTGCTTCCAGCAAGCGCACGGAGTCTCAGCAACTAGGGAGTCCCTGTATAAGTGAGGGGGGCTCGCACCGCGACAGTATGTCGCAAAAGGGCGAGAGAGTGGCTGGCACAGTCAGGCCGAGATTGACACCGGAAGTGACTGGCGAGGCGATTTTTTTTTAAAATGATGGATTATGTCCACTATTTGTGTATGGGTTTTTACTGTATACTTTTAAGCTTCGCAATGTGATATGTGTCTGTATGTTCTTTGACACTTGTCATGAAAAGCCATGTTTCTGTGGATGGGCATACGAATATATGAATGAATGAATGAATGGTGAATCTGGAGAAATAAAGTCATGGTTCAATTAATGCAATTATTTTCTGTGGACCAGTGACAATAACTCCAAATAAGCGATGTGAGTAGCCTCCTTTACAAATTCGTTGCCTCCATTGAGGTGCTCCACCTGTTTCCTGAGTCGCTTTTAACTCCGTTCTAAGCATGCATCAATGCGAGAAAATATAACGTGCAACGGTGACATAAGACGGGCATTTGACAAGCCATCAGAATGAAATATCCACCGCCCAGCGGCGAGCTCGTCAGCCACTCTGTGTCACCAAGACTGAGCGAGTGACGGCGAGTTCGTCAGCCACTCTGACACCAGGACTGAGCGAGTGACGTGCTGTCTGCTGACGGGACCGTTGTGGCCGGCGGCGGCGACGCCAAGTCGGTCGCCGTGTGTCTGTGTGTGTGTGTGTGTGTGTGTGTGCCTGGCTGGCCGGCCGGCTGGCGTGGTCGGCAGGGTCCGGCTGACAGACTGACGTCTGCAGCCCACCTGGGCCGCCTCCTCCTCCGCCTCCTCCGCCGCCGCCGCCGCCTGGCCGGCCGGGGCTGGCCTGGGCCGGGGTGGCCTGGGCCGGGGTGTGGGCTGGCTGGCTGGTCGGGTGGCAGCTAATGGTTCCCAGCTGCCGCCCTCCGTCAGGCTGGTGGCCGTTATTTAGCTGGCCGGTCGGCCGCCGCCTCCTCCCAGCACCATGTGCTGACGCCTGACCGGCCGCCGCCGAGCTGGCTCACGGCGACGGCCCCGCCCTTGTCTGCATGTGTTGCCGGCCGTAAATGGGCGTGATGGGACGAAAAGTGGCCGGCTCTTGGGCGAGGCGTCCGCCCCCGCTCCGGCCGACACCGACCTCAGAGCAGACCAGGAGACCTCGGAGCGCCTATCGGGCCAGGAGAGAGAAGCGCCCGACGTGACGTCTGGGTTATATATAGGATTATAGGACGTGCTCAGGCCATCTCTCAACACGGGCAAGCACGTCATTTGTATTGTAAATGTGTGTCTGAAAAATGCAATGATTGACAGCCTGATGTAGAAAAGTGACGATGGAACAGTTCAGAACAGACAATGAGCATCTCTCGGAAGTCCTGTCGGGTGTTTCCAGTTTCCATGCCCCCCAGCTGTTTCAATTCTCCTGTTGTCCAAGGCTCAGGAGGTGGCAGTGGCTGGAAGTGGACAGTCGACACCTGCGGTGCTGTGATTGGTTTAGCAGCCGGCGGCGTCCGGGTGAGACCCGCTGGACGCCGGACTCGGAGCTTGCGACTGGGGGTCACGTCACGCCGCGCCGCATCGCCGGCTGTTCCGGACACTGAGAGACGTTTCCGGCGCGGCGGCGGCGGTTGGCGCGTGACTCGCTGCGCCACAGCTGTCGCCGGACGCGTGACTGCAGACGGAGACAACTGCACCGTCCGCCGAGACCGCCGACTGGCTCGTAACGGCCGTCTGCGGTGACGTCCGACGTGACGCTGACGTTGACGGACGTGTACGGACGCTGACGTCCGACTTGGACGTCCGACGTGGCTGGCCGGGTCGCGTGGTGCGGCGGCTGTGATTTGCACTGTCGGGGCTTTGTTGCTCGCCCAGCGTCGTTGTGTCAGCGGTTGGTTTTGACGACGGATGCTGCGTCACTTGAGATGAGTGGTGCGCCGGATGGCTTTCTGCATCGCTTGCCACGAACTGTGGGCTGAAGGAGAGACGTGGAGAGGGAGGGAGAGAGGGGAGGGAGGAAGAGAGGGGAGGAGGGACGACAGGGCGAGGAGAGCGTGGGGAGGGGAGGAGAAATGAGGGAGAGGCTATGGCAGCGGGGCGGTGCTGAATCTGGGCTCGACAACGCCGAGTGCTTACCGAAACAGCTGCTCCTGTTCGCTTCACGTGTGATTCCTGTCTGCTACCATTCAGCCCACTGAGTGCTCTCAGAGACAGATGGGCCGATCCAGGTAGCTATAGGGCACGGTTACGGCGGACTGAGAGATCATTTCGCCTCATTGCGTCTCGATATGCGGACATTCCGCTCCGATGCGCGGAAAAAATCGTGATCAGTTAAACCGCTCCGATCTCAAAGCATCGCATGCGCTTCTGTACGTTGCTACCCTCTTCTCTGGTAGAGCCCACGTCCCTCAGGAGACTTGATGCTGCCATAAAGGATGTCACAGTTCGGTTGACATTTAGCGTGATGTTTGAACAACGCATGCCGATCCAAGCTTTGCTTATACACGTTTTCATGATGGATTATTTTGCGCGAAATGTTTTAAAACATTTTAAAATGTTTTAAAATGTTTTAGTAATAGCCGTTTTCACGATGGACTAATTCGCAAAAAAAAATGTTTAACCCTCGCCCTACGGGACCGTAGGGCGAGGGTTAAAACTTTTTTTTCGCAAATTAGTTCATCGTGAAAACGGCTACTATTAAAACATTTTAAGATGTTTTAAAACATTTCGTGCAAAATAATTCATCCTGAAAACGGCTATTGCCTGCTTTTTATATCACTTGCTAGTATGCTATCGGCAAATTAGCAGACCTTTAAGCTGAAGGAGCCGCCGTGGTCATTATGGTAACGTAACGGCCGATCATTAGCGTCACATCTGAACCGTAGTATCTCTGCATCTGGACCGTAGTATCTCTGCATCTGAGCCGTAGTATCTCTGCATCTGAGCCGTATCTCAGCGGGCCATCGTCCGTCCAGTCGCCTGTGAAGTGATGCCGCTGTCATTTTCTGATGCATCACTCGCTTCGCTGCACTCACGCTCGCCGATCGCAGCTGATGCTAATCGCTCTGACCGGCGTCAGGTGGCGTCAGGAGACGTCAGGCGGCGTCAGACAAGTCAGACGTTGGTAGGGCGACGTCTGGGCTATACGTCAGAGCGACGTCAAGGAGGACGTCACGAGGAAACGTCGCGATTGGACGCACCCTAGAAGACGCTATATGACGCCTAGAGACGCTAGATGACGCGCTAGGATGACGCTAGAAGACGCTAGAAGACGCCCTAGATGACGCTAGATGGTGTCAAACGGTGTCAGGCCCCCACGCCTAATGCTCCTTGATGCCGACAGCCCTTTCAAAAGCGTCTACACGCGCTAGCCCACCGAGTTTAGCTGCTGTTTGGAGCCTGACGCTGTTGTCTGCGACTCGGTTGAACTCCGCGTGGCTCCGTTTTGACTCCGGAACTCCGGTGGCCTATTGTGGTGCCAGAGGGGTGTCCTCTCGCCGTGAGCTTGTGTGACGCTCTCCATTTCGAGCCGGGACTGCGGCGAGAACACGGGGTCGGTGAGCCGGTGCACTGCAGAAATGGGCCGGCCACGGGCCAGCGGATCCATTTCGACGATTGCTATCAGGGTGACGTACAGCCTGGTTGGGCGGCGTGGCCGGCCTGGAGCCCGGGGCCTGGCACTGCAGTCTGGACCGCCATCAGAGACTGCTTGCAGCCGCGCGGCCGGGCCGGGCCGGTGCCGCTGGCTGGCATCTCCCATCAGCGGCGGCCCCGCCCGGGAAGGAGGCCAGCGCGCAGCTCACCGACCCTCCCGCGGCTCTGAGCGCCGCTACAGATCGGCCGATAGGCGCCATCGCTGAGCAGACAGCCGTCCATCGTGTGCACGGGCTGGCGGAAGGCCGAGCTTTGTGCGGCTTCCTTGGGATGTGGAAGGGGTTAGGTGGGTGGATACAGGCGATGCAAGGCGATCATAAGGTTGATGCGGCGCGGTGGCTCGACAGAGTACTGAGGACTCGGTCTTGAGCCTAGCGTAATGCATGCATGCAGAAACGATCAATGCAGAACCCTTCGAATTTGTGAAGTTACTTGAAGCCTTTCGAAAAAGCTTTCGATGTATGTATTCCTGAAGACTTGTGAAGAACATATTAAACTTGTTAACATTCACGTTCAGTTCAAACTTAAACCATGTGTGCGTCAAATATCGCTGTAAGGAAAATCGAACTCAGCCTTGTTACTTAGTCGAATGTCTCAGCTGATTGTGTGTGTGTGTGTGTGTGTGTTTTTGTGGAGGAATGGGTTGTCAGTGCGCCATCTTTGTGTTATGCGAATTGACGGACTTGGCTGCGCATATAAGGCTATAAACGTCACCGACGAGCATAACATGTCAGCTGCCCACCTGTCAGCTGCCACCGTCAGCTGCCCGTCCCGTTTGGATTTGACAGGCGCCATCGCGCTGACGAGGCCGCCGTTTCCGATCGCTGGAACACTTGATCTGCGGCGGCGGCCGCGCGCTGAATGGGAAGCAGAGCCCGGTCGCGCCGTATCGGGAGTCATATACCGTCAATACGAGGAGCACGGAGCAGCGGCGACGCATGCTGATGGCTCCGGCTGCTGTGTGTGACGCGTCTCCGGATCCGGGAGAGTCCGGGAGTGTCCGTACGATGCACGGCTCAGGGCTCGGCGGTTGATCCTGTCTGTCAGTGACGCGTCTGATCGGAGAGTCCGGAGTGTCCGTCACGATGCACGGCTCGGGCTCGGGCGGTTTGATCCTGTGCTGGTCAGTGACGCGTCTCTGGTCCGGGAGAGTCGGGAAGTGTCCGTACGATGCACCGCTCGGCTCGGGCGGGTGTGATTCCCTGTGCTGTCAGTGACGCGTCCTGGGATCCGGAGAGTCCGGGAGTGTCCGTGCCGGATGCACGGCTCGGGCCGGGCGGGTGTGATCCGTGCGTCAAGTGAACGCGTCCCTGGATCCGGGAGGTCCGGAGTGGTCGTACATGCACGAGCTCGGGCCTGGCGGGTGTGATCCGTGCTGTCAGTGACGCTGTCTCTGGATCCGGGAGAGTCCGGGAGTGTCCGTAGATAACGGCTCGGCTCGGGCGGGTGTGATCCTGTGGCCTGTAGTTGACGCGTCTCTGGATCGGGAGAGTCCGGGAGTGTCGTACGATCACGGCTCGTGAGGCTCGGCGGGTGTGACCCTGGTGCTGTCAGTGACGCCGTCTCTGATCCGGAGAAGTCCGGGGAAGTGTCCGTAGCGATGCACGGCTCGGGCTCGGGCGGGTGTGATCCTGTGCTTGTCAGCTGACGCGTCTCTGGATCCGGAGAGTCCGGGGTGTCCGTACGATGCACGGCCTCGGGCTGGGGCGGGTGTGATCCTGTGCCTGTCAGTTGACGCGTCTCTGGGTCCGGGAGAGTCCGGCCGAGTGTCCGTACGATGCACGGCTTCGGGCCTCGGCGGGTGTGATCCTGATGCTGTCAGTGACGCTCCTCTGGTCCGGGAGAGTCCGGCCGAGCTGTCCGTACGATGCAACGGCCTCGGGCTCGGGCGGGTGTATCCTGTTGCTGTCAGTGACGCCGTAATCTGGTCCGGAAGAGTCCGGCCGAGTGTCCGTACGATGCACGGCTCGGGCTCGGGCGGGCGTGATCATGTGCTGTCAGTGGTTGGCGGCTCCTGCAATCGGTAGACGGCCGCGGTTGGAGCGGCTCAGCTCTCTCTCCCTTTGGGAGGACGCCGCTCGGGAGCCTGCTCTCCTAGGTCCCGCTCAGCTCTCCCTTTGGGAGGGCGCTGCTCGGGAGCCCGATCTCCTAGGTCCTGCTCAGCTCTCCGTTTGGGAGGACGCCGCTCGGGATCCCGCTCTCCTGGCTCGCTCAGCTCTCCGTTTGGAACGCCGCCGCTCGGGATCCCTCTCTCGTGCCGCCGTCTCCTCTGATAGCTCTGATAGATGACCGCTCTCTGATAGATGACCGCCCGGTCGGAAGCCGTGATTACGCCCAATTAACACCAGATATTGCCTCATTACGCACGATCGAAAACTAATCAAATCTGGTCACAGCTGCGAACGCTTGGTCGGCGTTGGTCTATCTGTCTGCTGGCTGGCACTTCATCCATCGTTGTACAATCTGGCGAAATAGTGTTACGACTCTTTTGTATGTTCATGTTTGGGTTACACTGGGTAACTAACTGCAAACCATGGTTCAATGTGAGATACCTATGAGTCTACGGACTTTCCTTTTTCAACATCAGGCAACAGTTTGACTCTTGTGGCTGGTAATAGGCACGCGACATGAAGGGATCGAGTTGAAGTTTAATTGGAGTCGATCTTGAAACTCTAATAAACAACAAATGATGATAAATAGCTTATCCCGATGTAAGTCACCCGAGACCAAAAGTCAGCGGGTAGCCACCGTTCAGTTGCCGCGTTCGGATCCGAGGGAGGCGCTGCTGACTTTGTCAGATCAGTGTCGGCCGGGTCCGCCCGCGTCCCGTCCGTCTACTCGGTCTGACTTCTGCATCAGGTCCGTGTCCGCTGGGTGTCCGTGTCCGTGTACGGTCCTAACTGCTGGCGTGTGGTCCAGAGTCCTCCACTCACTCAAGTTGGCTGACCGGTCCACCGCCTGGCATCAGAGGTCTGTGTGACCCAGCGGCACTCGACTCCAGTCGGCTGACTGGTCCACCTCCCGACATCAGAGGCCCGTTTAACCCAGCGGTCGCCGCAGAGTCCACCACCGGGTAGACTTCGGCACGATAATGTCCAGTCTCCTCGTGACGGTGGTTAGTATTTATAATCACATTGGTACCGCATCAGAAGTTTTGTATGGTGGTATTAACTGCAGTTATTCGCTTTTTTACACTGTCGGTTCAACTGTTGGTAATGTGAGGGTAAGTGGTCTGGATTTGAGGGGGTATAATAGCCGTAATGGCCGGCTGTGACCGGCCGTCCCGGGAAGCAATGTCACGCGTCGCTCGCTGGCTGGCCTGCTTTTTGCGCCCGTGAGAAGGCAGTCAGGGGCCGGCGGGGACAACAACTCCACCGCCCGGTGGAGTCATTGGACTGGTACCGCCCACGGCTGCTGCGAATACGGAGCCAGACGGCGACGGAGGGGGCGGGGCGGGTGATTTGTTGCTGTCCAGTTCTGTGACCCCCGCCGGCCGGCGGTGACCCGCCCTGGGTGGAGGCCTGCTCGGCGTGGCGCCCGGCCTGTATGTGTAGGCGCGGCGCCCGGTCTGTATGTGTAAGCATGTGCGGCTGTTGGCCCGCTGCGGCAGGTCGCTGTTTTGTGCCGTGTTCTGGGCCGTGTCACCGCCGGCTCAGACGGGGCACGCCCAGCCCGCTCGAGTTTCATGCGCTGTAGGCGTTAGTCGGACCTGTCCACGGTCAGAAACTGTGAAGTCATCCCTTCTCTCCATTGTGTTTGATAACCCCGAATCACTGCTTTCTCCCAAGTACGTGTTCATCCATACCTTAGCTAATAAATCTGGCAGGCTTTCCGATATAAATTAATTAGTCCATGTCTGCCGCTGTCTTTATACCTACAGACTGGGACTTTTAATGACTTATTATATGACCTTATATTATATGGACTTATATTATATGAACTTATATGAGCTTTAATCTATAAGTTTGCATCTTAGTCTACATTGTAATGCCATCTCGTCGTCTCGCGACCAGCCCTGTCCAATGTGCTCATTCCTGCACCTCTGATGCGGCCCTCAGGCAGTGCTGCACCTCTGATGCGGCCCTCAGGCAGTGCTGCACCTCTGGGTGCGGCCCTCAGGCAGTGCTGCACCTCTGAGTGTGGCCCTCAGCCGCTCCACTGCGTAACATTCCGTGTACCAGCTCGGTCTGCCGTGCACGCGGGGCGGACAGACCCTCGGCGTCCCGTGCCTGGTGTTGTGAGCCGCCGCCACTGCCGCCGCCGCCGCCTCCGCTGCCGCCGCCGCCGCCGCCGCCGCCGCTGCCGCCGCCGCTGCCGCCGCTGCCGCCGCCGTCCGACCACCGTCCGACCCGCCTCGCGCCGGCCCAAACCTCGCCGGAAGAGCGCCGACAAACAAGCTAATCGCGCGGATGAGTGTTTGCGTCGGCCGGCGGCTGGCTGGGCTGGCTGGGCCGGCGGCTGGGCTGGTGTTTGCTCTCCCGATGGCGGTCAGTTGACTCGGCGGCCGCGGCTCGGGTTAGGTCGGCTGCCCACCTGGCGGTCTGCTGTACTTTTTGCCGAGTCTACCCGGCGTGGCGTGGTCTGGTGTCAGCACTATTATGTGTTTGTCGTTGGACGGTGACCATTTTATAATCGGCCTGCATCTTCTGGTGCTGCTGGTGCTCCCAGCCCGGTGCTATAGACGCTGCTGGTGTTGGTTTTGTTAGCGGCGGAAGGTGGGGGCGGAAGGTGGTGTTGGTGGCGTCCGGGACCGGGTCAGGTGTTTGGAGCCGCGGCCGACCGGGCTGGGCAGGGCGGAGGTGGGGTTATGACCCCAGGAAGTCGGGCCGCTCTCCCCCGATTGGCGCCAGGCGGGGATCGTCCCTGAACGGGACTCCTCTTTCAACAAGAGATTGACATCGGGTGTGATCCGTTGGAGGTGAAAAGTGGACTCACCTGAGGTCTGTTAAAGGGAATGTTTCACTTCTCTGAAAGTTGTCCAATGTACGCCGCTTGTGGTGCAAAATATGATGTAAATTGATGCGACGATTCCTGCATTTGTTTCTCACAAAACGGTGCTCAATTCATGAAACTAAGTTATATAGTATTTTTGGGCTGATGAACGTCATACTGAAGGATTTTTGGAATAAAAAAAACCTTCACGCGACAATTGTATGCTAGTGTATGGCTAATGTATAGCCAAATGTAAAACAAGTCTACTTTCATCACATTTTGATAAAAAGGGATGACGAACATCGGCTTTAAGAGGCTACCCTAATACACTAGGGCCTTATTTTTTGCAGACGTCAAAACCAAACTCAAATTTACTTTTGATTAGACCTCTGTGGGTGTTTTAACTTCTACAATACTTAGTTTCAACGGAAATCCAACAACTTGGCCATCTCAACTCAAATCTTATGTTAATGTGAAACATTCCCTTTAAAGATTGTCACTCACAAGCAGTGGTGTGCAACTTCCGTTACTCCGCTACTCTTTTACTAACGTGCTAGTAACGGAGCAACGGTTAACAAGATCGTTACTCCGTTGCTTTATTCTGTAACTGTTTTTGCATCTTTTTAGTCCGTTACTTTGTTACTAGGTTCGTTAGTAGCAGAGTAACGGAAGCTGCCCACCACTGCTCACAAGTAATATTAATTTGTATATATATATAATATATATATCTACTATAGCTATTATTTTATAATATATTTATGATATACGGTTGCGTTTACGTATGCGATTAGTGTTGTTTTCTCTCACTTGCCGGTCGTCCCAGTTGTTTCTATTACAAAACTCAACTACCTTCTTCCTTTCGTTCGTAGTTTAATTTGTTTCTGCGGCTGACCCACTTTTCACTGCGTGGGCCATCCGGAGAGACAAACGCTGCTGCCCCACCGTTCGGCTCGGCCCGCCCCCGGGCCGTTGAGGTCACGGTCCGGTCCGCCGCCCCCGGCGCTTGAAGGTCACGGTCCGGTCCGCCGCGCCCGGGCGCGCTGAGTGCACGGGTCAGCCCGGGCCAAGCCCCCGGCCGCTAGAGGTCCAAAAGGGTACCAGTCCGTGGTCCCGCCAGCCCGGGCGCGCTGAGGTCACGGGGTCAGCCCGGCCGCCCCCGGGCCCGCTGAGATCAACGAGTCAGTCGCGGGCCGCCCCCGGGCCGCTGAGGTCACGGGTCAGCCCGGACCGCCCCCGGGCCGCTGGGGTCACGGACGTGTCGTTGACCGGCAGCTCTCACCGCCGTGATTTCTCCATTGTGCACAGACGGGCAGTCACGGCAGGCTGCGCCGTAAGTCAGTAGCTATTGATGCGTTCGGTCGCCGCGGCGCATGAAAGGAGACCCACAATGCCTGCTGGCCAGTCTGTCCCTGTCGACGATACCCACTGCCGACTGTGTGAGCAGGCCGGCTCCACTGCCGCCCCTACTGGAGAGTTCCCCGGAACTCGTTCACTCTGCTGACACGTAACTGATGGCCGAGCGATCATCTGTGTGAGGGGCGCTGGAGGCGGATGCCAGCGTCGTTTTTGTTTCAGCGCGCGCTAACGGTCGCACCGCTCGTCTCGTTTCAGGTACGGGTGACGCCGGCGGCGGACGCTGCGCGCTGTGGACGCTGCGCCGTGCTGCGGGCGTGGGAAGCCGCGCGCCGGTCAGATGAGTACGCCGGCTGGCGCCGAGCCAACGCACGGCGCCCGCGGCCAGCCGCCCTACAGCCGGGTTCCGTTACCTCGATATCAATTATATCGATTTGATGACTACCCATTTTGAATATCGTTGGTTGTTTCAACTGTTGGGATTTATGTGCACGCCGCCAGCGCGCCGGTCCGTTACACTATTAAACTCTGTTGTTTTACGAGAGGCTCATTATTGAAGTTACGGTACCGGCGGTTGTTACAGTCTATGAGAGGCTGTGGCTGGGAGTGAGCCGGCGTTATGCGAGGCCGGCCTGCTGGGAGACTGCAACACTGAGGAGCCAGTAACATCAGCGACTTCAGCTGTGCGTCACAGGCTAACACCAACGCCAGGCTTCGAATCGACGCGGCAGGGCGAAATGCGGCCGGGTGCAGTCTCCGGGACGCCACGGACTCATTCCGGGAAAACAATGGCACCCAATCGTTCTCGGCGGGCCTAGTCATGGTGGCACTGATGCTGCGGTGTCGGCCAGTCACGTATCATGGGAAACAGATGCGCGCGCCACCGCCGCCCCCACCACAGATGCGAGGCATGCACTCCGGTCAGCGTCCCTTCTGAAGAGCTGCGGGGCCGTCCCCACCCGGAGCGGTCTGCCAGCGGCCGCGGCCGGACCTTCCCGGCACACGACCCTGCGAGCCACCGGCGGCGGTCGCGACCGATCGGACGCCGCGGCTCGGCTCGGCTCGTGTTGTGTGAATGGCGCTGACGCCAGAGGTGAGCGATCACCACCGTCACGGCCCGGCCGCCGAATTTACATGCGTTTGACGCCTACAGATACGACGTGCGAGCCGTCGATCTCCGTGTTCGCGGCGCCCAGTGTCCGGCTCGGCGTGACCACGCTGGCCACGTTTCTACATTATCACCTTTTCTGCGACCGGCGTGTAATCTGTTCGGGACGGCGCGGTGATGGTATCGGATGCTGCAGCTTATCAGCCGGCGATGGCCTGATTTGGCGCTCCTGGTCGCTATGAATCGGCCTTATCTGAGCGGCCCGGCGAGAATAAACCTGACTGGCTATCAAGATCGTACACGTTCCTACGGGTGGTTTCCTGGTCTGCGGGTCATGCTCCTCGACGTGTTGTCACGCCAACAAACTGACAACTGGGTCTTGATGAAAGCTTGGTTTTTTAACTGTAACCGTGTATCGACCAGGGCTGGGTCTGTCAAATGTTGCACATCTTGCTTCTGCTGCAGCAAGTCATAGCATGTCTTGCTTCTTTAAAGCCAGTTTCTGGCTGTCTGTTGTATTTGTCGAAGAAGACCGCAATGTTGTCTCGCCCCGAGGAGTTGCTGTGGTGGCTGACGGGGCTGGCGCGCATGCCTCCGTGCCGGGTCGGTGCGGCGCCTCCGACAGATGGAAGCGATCAGCTGCGATCTTGCCCGCGGCCCGCCTGGGCGCACGGTAGTTTGCCTGCGCGTCCTGTGTCGCGAAGCCCTGGTCCGGTGTTATTATTTGAGTTCAGTGGGTCCGGTGCGACTATTATTGTCGGAGCAGCGACCGGCCGGCCACGCCGGTAAACACGGTGATTTGTGCGGCGGGTGCGCCGGCCGCTGACCTGAGGCCTGTTCACGACCACCTGTGGCTCGGCGGTTACCAGCAGGCTCTAGTCCGCCTTTTTCTTCATGCGTCTCTTGAACACTGAATGCCGCGACGCGCCATTTTACATTTTATCCTGCGGTTCAGCGGTTGAATCGTGCCAACCGCCGAAACCGCAGTCAACCGCAGTCGTGGGACGTCATAATTTTCGCCCATCCCCACTTTTAGTTACCCCTCCCAGTTTCCGACTTCTGCTGACCTGAGGGAGGAGCAGCTGTCAGCCCTCTGTGGCCCGAGGGAGGAGCTCTAGTAGGTCACATATCATCACCCTCACTGAAGTTCTATTGAGTCAAATGAAAGATACTTGCATGACGATAAAGTTGTTGAACCGTGAGCATCTTTATGCCAATGGAACTCAGCGGTCTGGTTATTTTGTCTGTATCAGAGGTGCTCCGGTATGCTTCAAAATCACTTGAAGTGGTTTTCCTGGCTGACAACGTGTTTTGTGCCGTATTAAACTAAGCTATCGGACCTAACCAACTGCAGCTGCCCCGAATAGTTGGGTGTCCTGACAGCGTTATACATCAGCTGCCGATCCCGCAGTGTGATGTCTGGTGCGGTCAGTGCTGCGTGATTTGCGTCTGGCAGCTCCGGCCGGCGCCGCCTGCCAAGTAGGTTTTTCTCGGCCCACCGCCATTCGATCGCCAACAAACGATCGCGGCGGACGATAAATATCTATCGACTGCCGTTTTTGTCTGGCCGCCTGCTCCGCCCGGCTCCGCGTCTCGACCGCCGCCAGCTGTCCGCCGCGTGAGAGGAGGTGGCGGAACCTGCACTGGGCTACTCCGAAAACAATGCGGTCATCATTTTTATGACGGCCTGACAGTCTGTGAGACATATTGGTGCGCAGTGGCGGCTGCGGCTGCTGGGTTCTGTATCACCGCGTGATGCAGACGCTGCAAAAACGACAGACAATCCCACCACGCAGGTGCCTGCAGCGGCGCGGCGCACTAGAGACAAATGGTGGTGCACCCGAGATCACCAGCGGCGCATCCGAGACAAACAGCGGCGCACCCGAGACAAACAGCGGCGCATCCGAGACAAACAGCGGCGCACCCGAGACAAACAGCGGTGCATCCGAGACAAACAGCTGCGCACCCGAGACAAACAAGCTGGCGCACCCGAGACAAACAGCGGTGCATCCGAGACAAACAGCGGCGCACCCGAGACAAACAGCGGCGCACCCGAGACAAACAGCGGCGCGGTGATCGGCTGTCTGGGCTCCGATCCGACACGCGGGCTTTTTGCCGCCGTCCGTCCGTCCGCCTGCCCCGAGGTCGGCCAATGATTTGCATTAGAGGTGCAGAAAATCCTACATCTTTGGTCATGCAGCCTAGTCACGGCCACGGAGTGAACTGGCAAGTCACAGCTTTAGTCACGGCGCTGTAATGCTAAAGCCCTATCTGGCGCTGGTCCTGGCTAGTCATAGCTTCAGTCACGGCCGTGACCAAATTCTGGATTTCTGCAGCTCTAATTTGAATGCAGTGCAACTCGGGCACGGAAAACTATGACTATGGAAACTGAGACGGGAGACAGGTCGACTATGGACGGCTCTACGGGCTCAGAAACTCGCTCAGAGTTGTTCCGAATAGTTTAATAATGGTAGTTTGAAATGTGTAGCAACTTTAAGTTCATGTGCAATACCTACGTTAAGAGCTGTGATTTACCCCCTTTTTGATGTTCGTTCTATATTTCACTTCGTATTTTTGTTCTGTTGCCATCTCCGTCCTGAACTTTTAACACGTGGTTGGTAAATCTTTCCAGTAATCTTTTTCAGGCATGCGTCCATCTGCCAGTTAACCACCTGGTCCTTATGTCCACTAGTCCAACAAATCGTCTGTCCACGGTCCACCAGTCCAATCAATCGTCCATCCCTGTGCCCTCTCCCAGCGATTCGGCGCGCCCCGCCCTCCCCGGCCTGAACAGTCCGACCCGCACCGCCGCGCCGCCGGCGCGGCTCAGCCATAAATCCGCACCAAACAGCCGGCAAACAATAATAAACGCCGCCGCGACAGCCGGACAGCCAGGCAGATGAGCCGGGCGGTCCGACTGAAGCGGCGGGCCGACGCCCCAGCGGCCTGCGAACTAAGCACGCGCGTCGTCCTTGTGTCGAGTGAATGCAAGTGACGCCGACCGGCCTGGATCGGCGCGAAACAAATCCGCCGCCGCCGCCGGATTCCGGGCCGACCCGATCCGGCGCGCCGTTCGCACTGTGGTCTAGTGCAGCGCGACAAACAAGCCGCAACCCCCAGTTGCGCGACAATGGACCACGCGACGGGTGGGGTGCCTGGTCAGGGCTGTGGCGGGTGGAGAAATGCCGGTGAGGTCGGCTTTGGATCGTATGGTGGCTGGTGGACGGTTGGCGGTGGTTGGTGCGGCAACGCTGCCACCCCGCCGTTGTGGCCTCGGCTCTGAACCACTGGGGCGTCGTTTCGCATTCCGGCGACTGAGTGGCGACTGAGTGGCGACTGAGTATGCGAGGAATTCTGTGCACTCGAGCGGAGGNGTCGCAGAAGCCCCTGGGAAGGTCGGAGGAGCCGCTGAGAAGATCGGAGGAGCCCCTGGGCAGGTCGTAGGGGCCCCTTAGCATTGTGAGCATGTCGGTAGGGCGAAAAAGCAGCCAGCGCAGTCCCTTACCAGGTCGAAAGGGCCCCTGAGCAGGCTGGAAGACCCCTGGCCAGGCCAGAGGGCCCCTGAGAAGTTTAAAAGGTCCCTGTGCAGGTCAGAGAGGCCCCTAACCAGACTGAAAGGGCCCCTGACCGGGTCAGAAGGGTCCATGGGTATGTAAAATGGGACCCTAGCCAGTGCGGAGGGAGCGGACCTGTCATCCTTTCTACTGGGCCTTTCAACACCGGGGATGGTCCTCTTCAACGCTCGCGGAATGGGCCCTTCCGGCGGCTCCCCCCCCCTCCTGGGTGAAATCCTGACTAGGTGCCTGTCACACGTACTGGCTGTCTCCGTCCGACGGTTGGAGATCGGGTGACGGTCCCGGCGCCACTGAGACGGTGGTGGTCCCGACCCGAGCACTGGATCGCGTGCCCACCGCCCGCTCCCCGTCCCAGAGGTATCACATTCCTCCCCATCCAACCATCGCGTGCCACTCCGCTGCCCTGGAAATGTATCGGATGTCTTTTGAATTCTGACCGGCCGTTGAAGCCCATTAGAGACGGTGTATAAAGAGCACCGCCGGGGGCGGGGCACCCCTTCACGGCCGATCTCAGAAATGTCCATCAGACCGACAGAGGACGGGACCGGGGAGGGGCGCGCCCGACATCCGCGATCCTGGCTATTAGGCCGACCGAACAATGCCAACACGGCGCGAGAACAGCGAACAAAAGGATGTAAGCGCCAGATGACAATGTGATACTGTGGATAGCAGAACACACAGTGTGACACATGTTGTGTGTCGAGTGAAACAGGACTCGGCGAAGTTCGTATCAATTAAGCTGACGTGAAACGCGAGCATCGACCAGTTAGTGGATGGTAAATTCCAAGATAACGGTGTGGGGACACTCCCATGAGGACAATGTCTGACAGCGACAGTAGGCCCACAATGTTCGGTAACCTATGCGACAAATCTGGTATTAGTGGGACACATTAGCCAGTACACAAAGTGCATCGGAGTGTTGCTTCAGGCACTTCTCGCGGCTGGCGATGTTGGGCGACAAGACATTAATCACGCGATCGAGCAATCCACTCTGCCGCACCATAAACCCAGCCAGCCCCCGCCGCAGGCAGTGCTGCACCACCCGTACCCGATCGTTCCGTCAACCTCGGGCCGTGCTCGGTACTCACAGTCGACGCTGAGCAGGACGGAGGCGGCCAGCCTCTCCCCGGCGGCCATGGCGCGGTTCCAGACGACACATTCCAGCTCGGCGCCGTCGTCCTCACGTGTCAGCGGCAGTGTGAGGCGCGACTCAGTCGGCTCCGCGCGGTGCTCAGCCAGGCTGAGGTCGGCCGACAGCGGCGTGCTCTGACCGCGCCGGTACCACCGCAGCTCCGGCGGCGGGCTGCCGCCGACCGAGCTGCAGCTCAGCTCGGCCGGAGCGCCCTCAGACAGCCGCGGCGGCCGGTGAAGCTGCGGCGGCTCCGGGCGCAGCAGCACCGTCAGCTGGAACGTCTCGGCGTGCAGCACACGGCCCGAGCCGGAGCGGCGCGCACGGCACGCGAACTGGCCGTTGTCGCCGTCGTACGCCGCTTGGTTGATGTGCAGGTCATAGCGGCCCTCCGCCGGGGAGAAGTCAATCCTGCAGCAACAGACACGCAGACATACGGCTGGTCAGTTCGCAGTAACGATGAGATACAATATAACATATCCGTAATAGATGTATCCTGGCCTACCCTGGCCGCCTTACCACACTGTCCCCTAATTGACCATTTCGACTTTTCCCGTAATTGGAGCTCCCCAGGGCCCAATCTCCCGTATCGTTAAAACCAAATGTCAGCAATACTCAGATGTCGATTTTGTATGATTATTTCCAGTTCAAACACAGCTGATGTCCGTGCGGTCAGCGTCTGGACAGCCTCAGCGTCACGATCCCGGCCACCTGGCGCTGCCCGCCGACCGCCCTGTACGGCGCGGTCTGCTGCGGCTGCGCCGGCCGCCAGGTGGTGTTGTGTTCACTGTCACGACCGGCCGCCACGGCCAACAGACGTAACTCCACGTCCACGACATTTTACGCATTTTAACTGGGTTCAATCGCAAAAGTTAGGCTTTATTTAGAGAGTCGCAATGAAACAAATCATCTTTGTCGGACGAGGTCGCAGAATCCACGTGCAACAAAACGGTCGACCTTCCTCCCACCTCCCTCCAGCTGTCCGTCCATCCTCCCATCGCCGGCTGCCGCCACATACCGTCCATCCCTCCATCGCCGGCTGCCACCACATACATACACCGTTACGTTGCACGGCAATAGGGTCGCCGAGTGACGACCTCTGAGACGGCCGGCCCGACCCGGCCCGACCCGGCCCCAGCTACAGCCAGTGGCGGCCGAACGTATTTTCCGGCGGGAGGGGGCAAAGAAATCCAAGGGGGCCCCTCGGCCAAAGGGGCCCCTCGTACCGACTGCTCGGTACAAGAAGCCCTTCTTGGTCTGAGCTAGTCTACATTTTGGTAGATGAAGATCTCCGGCGTCGGCAGCCCTAGTGCTCCTGGCCGATACGTCAGACAGCTTGATGAACATGTTACTCAGCGCCTTAGGACACTGTCGACTAGTCATAGCTTTGTGCACGTTAATGCAGTCGTGTCGGGCGACCAGTACCTCTACTCTGAACTCTCTCCCACCCAAGAGACGCGAGAGCTGGCGAAACGTGGTCACTACGGCGCACGCCGGTGACGAGCCGAGCGGCAACGTTCAGGCACCCCTGAGCATGATGCAGACGGCACCCTCCCCAGGCGGACAGGCAGTACTGGATATGAGGAAAAATGTGTGTTTGAACGAGGCGTTTAAGAACATAAGGAGTGAGGTGAAGGCGGATTTCATACAGAGATGCGGTGACGGGTGCAGCCAGGAGGCAGAGAGAGCACGTGCCCGCCCCCGATTTGGTCGACTTTTACGCTAAAAATATCGGCGACGTCCTTTTTTTGCGACTTATTAGCCCTGCAAAATAGTGACCTAAATCTTGGGTAATATTTTTCGCGACATTTTGTTTCGGGGGGGGGGGGTGGCTTTACCGGAGGGACCCCTGGGGATGCCGTGCCACCCTCCTTGCCGAAGGTCTGGCTGCGACTCTGTGCGGTGATGGCATTGCACCTCCGTACCACCATGGATATGTGAGGATCCCAGTCGGCCTAACAGCCCTCTCTCGGATAACAGTGGACCTTCAACGCTCTGTCCCTCCGGGGCATTGGATAACCACCAGCTCTTCACACTGCACAGCCTCCGATGAGCAGCTGAAAAGTTCGACACCGCAGCCCACCGCAGTCTGTTGAGTCAGCCATCGAGTGGTTCACAGCCATCATTGCTGCAGAGCTCACATGGCGCGTTAACGCGCACACACACACACACACGCCCTGCACAACTGCAGCAAGCCCGTCGTGCAGCACAACTTCCCACGTTGCCGCGGCGCCGGCCGCAGCTCAGCCGGGCTGCAGGATAGTTATCAGAGCATCCGACAGGTGGCAGCAGGCGCGCCGCCGCTGCTCGGGTGTCAGATGTTGGTCACATGAATATGGAGCAGGAGGCGCCGAGTGCCGCCACCCTAATGGTGCCGATAACGGAACGATTGGCCGACCACGACGGCAGAACCCTTGCCAACAGATCGATTTGGAATACAAAGGTGCTCATTAAAATTCATTGTTTTCGTGCTTAATCACACTCAAGAACAACCCCGAACCCGTGGTGAATTCCGTAGCGCACACGCCAAACGGGGTGAGGAATTGAGGATAGTGTCGGCAGGAACGGGCAGAGGCGCCGGCTTTTTTGCCGGGCTGTCTGGTCAGTGCCCACCGGCCGCATATGACCGAATTTTGGCAGGGAGCGCATGGGGACCGACCGAAGTTATGCGCTGAGGGAGGGCAGGGCAGCGGACGGACTGAGGGGCGCAGGGCAGCGGACGGAGGGTGGAGGAGGGTCCAGGTGATCCACTGCCTTGTCATCACAGCAGGGCCAAGTGGCACCCTCGGCGGCCCCTCAGACGGGACCGAGCTGGGGTGTCTGGGCGCGCTGCGGAGGACACGGTGTCCACTGCCTGTCACACCCTCCCCTCGCGCGCTGATCGGTTATCAGCGCGACAAATACGAACCACGCACACGTACACCGCCACGCCACCCAGGAGGCAGCTGCCCAGGACGCCCACCTGCTGCCCCTGTCTCTGAGAATCACCCAAAACACGGACCAAACGCACGCAGATGCGCCAACCGATACCGAGGGCACAGCAGCAGCGTGGACGGCCGTGTACCACTGGGCCAGGAACCGAGGGCACGACAGCAGCGTGCAGCAGCATGGATGGCCGTGTACCACTGGGCCAGGCACCCAGGGCACGACAGCAGCATGGACGGCCGTGTCCCACTGGGTCAGGCACCGAGGGCACGACAGCAGCGTGGTCGGCCGTGTACCACCGGGCCAGGCACCGAGGGCACAGCAGCGTGGTCGGCCGTGTACCACTGGGTCAGGCACCGAGGGCACGACAGCAGCGTGGACGGCCGTGTACCACCTGGGCCAGGCACCGAGGGCACAGCAGCGTGGACGGCCGTGTACCACTGGGTCAGGCACCGAGGGCAACGACAGCACTTGTGTCGGCCGTGTAACCACTGGGTCAGTCACGAGGGCACGACAGCAGTATGCGACAGCCGTGTACCACTGGGCCAGTTCACCGAGGGCACGACAGCAGCGTGGTCGGCCGGTGTACCACCGGGCCAGGATTAGAGCACTGGACATTATGTTGTTAATATGTCGGCTGCCTGAGCAGCTGCAGTGGACGCACATGGATTACTCAGCGGTTGCACTATGTCAGGCCGGCCGGCCAGTTCACGAAGCAGGTGCAGGCTCGGAACTGCAGACGTCAGTCACGAGCAAGGTACTCCGCATCTCACGGTGAACAAAGACGTAATCTCTGCAGCACGACACAAAACAAGACATGGTTTAGACTGTGGGAAAATGTGTAGAAAACACAAAACAATTTCAGTGGTTGTCTCAGTGATGACCTCATCACATCAGATCGGTGCTCTTCTTTCGCTGTTTAGCCCTGTTCCCACGATCCTGGGACACAGTTACTCGGTGATGTTTGGACGAGGCTCAAGATTCACAGGTCCGACCTGGATGGAAAACTCTGGACTCCACGTGACGGAGATGGAGACGGAGCGTCTGCCAGCTCCGAGCGGCGGCCTGCGGCGGGGTCAGCTGAGCCCCAGTTCACACACAGAACCGCCCCCGCCCCCGCCCAGCGCCGCCGACAACGTGAGAACTGCGTACCCGTCCTCTGCCGCAGGCGAGCCCCGCGCCTGACCACCAGTCCAACAGGCCGCATGTGCGCTCCGGTCCGGTCCGGTCCGATCTGAATTCTGATCTGGTTTGGTCTAGTCCGATATGGTCTAGTCCAGTATAGTGTAGTGTCGGTGTGTCGGTGTGTCGGTGTGTCGGTGTGTCGGTGGTGTGGTGTGGTGTGGTGTGGTGTGGTGTGGTGTGGTGTGGTGTGGTGTGGTGTGGTGTGTGTTGTGTTGTGCGGTCTGATCTAGTTTTGGTATGGTTTGGACTGAGGCATAATCGACACGACCCTAGCATTGAGCGCACACTGCCGCCCAGTATTCCGTCAATAGCTCTGAGTCAGCTCTCTCAGTCTCACGGAGATGCCCGCTCCCTCCAGAGCTGCTGACGAAGCCAAGTGACTTGGTGAGCTCAGCTCTCAGTCTCACGGAGATGCCCGCTCCCTCCAGAGCTGCTGACGAAGTCACGTGACTTGGTGAGCTCAGCTCTCAATCTCACGGAGATGCCCGCTCCCTCCAGAGCTGCTGACGAAGCCAAGTGACTTGGTGCAGCTTCACGCTCTCAGCTTCTCATGGAGATGCCCCGCCTCCCTCAGAGCTGCTGGACGAAGCCTAAGTGACTTGGTAGAGTCAGCATCTCCAGTCTCACGGAAGCATGCCCCGCTCCCTCCAGAGCTGCTGACGAAGCCAAGTGACTGCGTGAGCTCAGCTCTCAGTCTCACGGACGAATGCCCGCCCTCCCTCCAGAGCTGCTGACTAAGTCACGGTCGGACTGGTGAGCCTCAGCTCTCAATCTCACGGAGAATGCCCGCTCCCGTCCAGCGAAGCTCGCCTGACGAACGCACGCAAGTGGATCTTGCGCTGAGCCTCCAGCTCTCTCCAGTTCTCACGGCAGATGCCCGCGCATCTTCCCCTCCAGGACCGCTGCCTGACGCTAGCCAGAGTGAACTTCGGTGCGGAGCTCAGCCTCTCGTCTCACGGAGATGCCCGCACCCTCCCAGAGCTGCTGCACGAACCACACAAGTGACTTGGTGAGCTTCAAGCCTCAGTCTCACGGAGCGATGCCCGCGTCCCTCCAGAGGCTCGGCTGACGAAGTCACGTGACTTGGTGAGCTCAGCTCTCAATCTCACGGAGATGCCCGCTCCCTCCAGAGCTGCTGACGAAGCCACGTGACTTGGTGAGCTCAGCTCTCAGTCTCACAGAGATGCCCCCTCCCTCCAGAGCTGCTGACGAAGCCACGTGACTTGGTGAGCTCAGCTCTCAGTCTCACAGAGATGCGCGCTCCCTCCAGAGCTGCTGACGAAGCCACGTGACTTGGTGAGCTCAGCGGAGAGCTGAACAGCAGAAACATCAAACAATGTTATCACCCTATACTTCCCTTTGACTTCAAATGAGCTAAGGTGTCGCATTGTCGTTATAAAGATAAAGTAGTTCCATGCCTTTTGAACTTGGAAGGTAACAATTCATTTATCCGCATTATTCGACCTAGGTTACAGTAGGTACAGTATCAAATAGAGTTACAGTTGGAAAGAAACATGCCAAAGGGGGACCTGACCTGACCTACTGAGCCGACCCGCTCTGACCTGAACTGACCTGCTCTGACCTGCTCTGACCTGCTCTGACCTGCTCTGACCTGACCTGACACGCCCTGACCTGACCTAACCTGCAGACCCACTCTGACCTCACCGGACCCTACCGAACTGACCCACTCTGACCCGATCTGCCGTGCCATATAACTACTAGCAGTTGTGGTACCCTTAAGCCCCAAATAACCATCATCATCCTGACCTGCCGACCAACCCTGACGACTCCAGCTGGGGATCCCACCGCTAGTTCTGACCGACATGACTCAAAGCGAGCCACCGCGCCGCCAATCCACTGGAACGCAGCGATCAGCNCCTCTCTGGACTCCACTGCGGCAGATACGGCGGCCCTCTCTGGACTCCACTGCGGCAGATACGGTGGCGCCGGTAATGGGTTTAGACGGTGGCCGCGGCGGTCAGGCGTGTCACACTTCAAAGGTGCCGCCGAGCCAGCGCCGCCCAGCCCAGGCAGATGGGTGCCGGCCACATACTCGGGATTAGTCCGTCGCCGCCGCTTCCTTTACGCCGGCGGCGGCCGAGACTAAAAAACTGCCGGCCACTCTGCTGCGATATCCATGAAATGTCTTAATGGCGTCCGCTTCATCTCAGCCGACCTGGGCGGGGCGTAATTAAGCGATTAAGGAGCCTTTTGTCCGCCGAAAAGTGGTTTATACAATTGGATTTGAATTGTTGTTACCAGGTGATTGAGCGAATTGGTCCTGAGGATAAAAAAATGGAACGCCACTATTTCCTATCAACGTTTAATCTGAAAACAAATGCCTGACGATCTGCAGTTCTGCATGAACAATTTATTAATATATATATAGATAGATATAATATTATAATATATATATATATATAATTATATATATATATATATATATATATATATACTAACAACCTCCGATGAACATTACTAAATGTTGTGCGTCTACGGTTCGGAATGTCAACAATATTTGTATTACGGTATGAAGTAGTGGTTTGACTGTTCGATACGATACAATTGATAGCAGGAGCCCCTTAGGTTGAATTTTTAACTTATATTAATTTCCCTTATTTATTCGATACCTATTGATACAACGATCACCATTACAATTAGAGGAAAAGATGTTATGTAGAAGGGCGTACCTAAGACAATTAAAGGGACACTGCCACCTTCCCAAAAGTTATAAAATGTACGCCGCTTGTGGTGCTAAATATGAAGTAATTGCTTGCCGAACATGATTATGACATTTGTTTCTCACAAACATTGCTCAATTTCATGAAAAATGCGTTTTAATATTTGGGGCTGATGACGTCATATGAAGGATTTTTTTAAGAAAACCTTCACGCTGCCATAAGTATGACTAGTGTATGGCTAATGTATGACCTAATGTAAAACAAGTCGACTATCATCAACATTTAGTAAAGAGTGACGTCATCGGATCAGGGACCTTCCTTCCCCGGAACCTTTTGACCTTCCCCGGTTCAAATACACTGGGGACTGGGGATGTTACAGATGTCAAAAACAAACTCAAATTTATTTGTGATTCGACCTCGGTGGTTGTTTTAACTATATTAATACATAATTCAATGCTAGCAACGGAAAATGGCTATCTCACTCAAATATAATGTTAAGGTGGCAGTGTGCCTTTAACAATCGATACGAACAATGTTAACATACCTATCGTTGATTAACCCAAATGTCCATCAAGGCTCTTTTTGGCATCCGCCAGCAGCGCTCACGAGCACGAGCTTACGTCCATTAACTATTGCTTTAGCCAGAGGCTAGAGTGCTATTGCAGCGGCACTTACCGGTAGCGTTTCCTAAAGGGTTTCTCCTCTATGGCGACGTTGTCCCAGACGGTGCTGCGGTGGCTCCAGTAGAAGGAGGCCTCTGCCGGGTCCACCAGAGCCGGGTCAAACCGGCAGCGCAGCACGGCGTCCTCACCCTCGGCCACGTCCACTGAACCGCGCACCTCCTGGCAGTGGGCCACCACGGACAGCAGCAGACAAACTGCAACAAACACAGACACGGAGCGGTCAGGCACAATGCAAACAGACCTCCTCCTGATCAATAACATTAACCTCTGCCCTCCAGCAGTCACCCAAGCCGCCACATAAGGTGATACAGCTAAACATTAGACGTCTCCGGACCAGCTCTGCACACCTGCTCAGCACCAGTAGGTCAGCGAAGCGCGCCGATAGTCGCTCGCCTCTCACCAGCGCACGTCTCTGCGGGCACGCCACGCAGCCGGGCACGCCACGCAGCCGGGCACGCCACGCAGCCGGGCACGCCACGCAGCCGGGCCGCCGTCCTCCGGAGACGGCGCCTGATCCAACCCCAATCACCGTAAATCCAACTAACGATGGCCGACATCTCACGACAGCCGAGCCGGCGCCGCATACAATCTCTGTCGGACGTGTCACCCTAGAGATGTGTCACCGGCCCGTCTCCAGGGAGGGTGGCGTGGCGGGACGGACAGCGGCTGTGTGAGACGGACCGTCAACACCCGCCCGGCGCCGAGTGCAGGGCATCCCGCCCGGCGCCGAGGAGTGCAAGGCGGCACACTTTCTACGGGCGCAGGCGGCGATAAAACAGCGCGGCCGAGTACAACCAGCCATTCCGGCCGCCGGGCGGTGGCAACTGATGGCCGGAAAGCGCCGTGACCAGGCTGTTGAGCACCGGGCAAACACTGACTGGGTGTCATGGGGGCTGCCGAGGGGTGAGGCGAGATGGAGCCTGTGAGAAAAACTGAGAGGAGCCGGAGTTGGTCACTCTGCACAATGCACCAGGCGCGATGAAGGTCCGGCATTTAGCGGACATCCATGTGACAATAACAAAGAATAGTTGTATACTGTGCAGCCCTGTTACTCAAACAAAAGCTAACTACCTATAATGGAAGTGTTCATTTGCATCACTGATAGACTTCCAAATGAGACCACCAAGCGTACTATTGGAGCACGACAGCCGAACCGGAAGAAAGTAGGCAATTGACCCAAATTACCAGAGTAAATTGATCGTTCGGTATATCGGTATGTTGTCAGAAGACAATGAAGACGACACTCATAATTATGTAACGATCGCAAAGCACCTCATGCCGTCATTTCCGAAAACTGAGCCCGACAGCTTACGTCCATCTCTGGAGGTTTCATTCGAACGAAGCTCGCATGGAAACAACAGCATCTCTTACCTCAAATGAAGCCCGCATGGAAACAACCGCAACAGTTACCTCAAACGAAGCCCGCATGAAAACAACCACATCCGTCACCGAACGGCATATTTCTCCGCGCCGGAAAAAAAAACGAAGACTCGTCTTCAGCGTCGGCGCTTCCAGCTCACTAACCAGCGCGTGCGAACATCGGCACATGTTGCGCTCTCAACGCGCCGCAGCTGCGGGTGGTCGGCGGAGTGTGGCGATGCAGCGGGAGGTGAGGACGACCGCTATACGGTCCACAGCAGCAGCAGCAGCCCCGCTGCCGCCCTGCAGACGACGGGCAATGACACGCGCTGCGGTGCGCTTCTTCGACCCCCGCGGCGGCGGCGGTAAACTCGGTCAGCCGCGCACCGGTCCACAAGCCGCCGGCGGTCGCATTCCCGCCGCGACGGCACTCACACACAGCCGGCCCGGAGAGCGACGCTGAGACATGGAGGAGACCATCTTTACAGTCAGCCCCGGGTTGACCGTCTGTCCCAAGTGAATCCTGCTCCCTCAGTCAGGTAGCCCAAGTTAGGGGCGTAGCCATGGAGTCTAACTCGGAAACGCTGCATAGTGTCTTCAGCCGTAAGGAAACCAGAATGAACTAGAAAGGTATGCCTTCCGAGGTGTGTTGACAGTCGACACATCAATCATAATATACATGTAGTAAATAAGAGACCAGATCGAAACAAAGTAAACAGCGTCGACAGTCCTACCATCATCTTCCGTCCCGCCCTGACCGCTCGAGTCCCTGCTGACCATCGCACGGTTCCGACTGCCATGGTCGGGATGCGATTTGTCCGCGGCGCGCACCGGCTGATGGCCGGCGGCGTGTGTCCGCCCGTTCCCCGGTCCTTCCCGAGCGGCGTCGCGCACCACCACACGGCGCTTCGCTTCGACGCGCGTCGCGAATCGGCCGCGGCCAAAGTGCCGGCGGCGACCGCGGCCGCCGCGCGCGTGACATCAAATTAATGGAGCGGCCGCGCGCGCACCGTCTGCCCGCCGGAATTGTTATTCGCCCGCCGCTGAGAAATGGCACACAAGGCGGTGTACCGCGGAACGGAGCGTGGCCGGCCAGCCGTTGGACTGCCCCGGCCTTGGCTGCTGGGCGACCCGGCAGGACAGCACCAGCGCTGAGTGATTAGTTCCCATCGCGGCATCGACTGCTCCCATCCGCGAGCGCGCGCGCCAGCAAGGCCGTGCTTTGTCGCCGCCAGGGAGAATCAATTTCGTAGGGCAAATTACCGATCGGCGGCGCTGCTCCGCTACCGCCCGGCCTTGAATCACGCACTACTATCGGCAGCAGGATAATAGTCCGAACGCCTCACAAACGGCACCCAGATTGCGCGAAAGATAGCGCCCGACAAAGGGATCGCTGCCGCCGGCAGTCGCGCCGGTGACGCCAGTGACAGAGACCTATTTGTCCGACTGATCTGCGCCGGCCAATTCAGAGTTGCGGGCTCCAGCGGCGGCAGAGCGCCGGCCTCACCTCCGACTAGAGAGTCTGCGACGCGGCCGGGCGGCGAGCCAGACACAAATGCGGGCCGCGCGGGAACTGCCGGCCATGGCCAACGCAGCGAGCGAGGCCGGCACAGCGGGACACTGGACAGGGCGGGACACGGAGCTGCTGGACAACAGACACGGAGACGGGACCGACAGACACTGGACTGAACGTGAACAGGACACGGAGCTGCTGGACCAACAGACACGGAGACGGACCAACAGACACGGAGACGGGTCCTAAGAGCAGAGACACTACACAGCTGAACAATGAGACGGAGGCGAGACGAAGACTGGACCTAGGCTGGATTGACATCCAATGGAGATTCCACCCAGGAAGACCATGGGTCGAAAACGGAATATACACTTCCGAGGACTAGACACTAGACAGAGAGGGTGCTAAGACAGACATCTTATACTAATGGATTACATGACACGTCTCCTTCGTTGCGGTGCAAATACAGTGTTCCGAATGTCTTCGTGTGTTGGCTTTTCAGAGGCACCTTCAGAGTTTGAAGCGTCAAACGATGATGTTTACAAACCCTTTGTGAATAAGTGCGAATCATACCTGTCATAGTTGAGCTACCTGAGACGCGCCATCGCCAATGCGGCGGAAGCTCGCTCTTATACCGCGCGATGAGAAAACAGTCTCCTGACGGCCAACACACAGAGCCAATAGCGGTGAGAGGACAGTCTCCTGACGGCCAACACACAGTGCCAATAGCGGCGAGAGGACAGTCTCCTGACGGCTAACACACAGAGCCAATAGCGGTGAGAGGACAGTCTCCTGACGGCCAACACACAGTGCCAATAGCGGTGAGAGGACAGTCTCCTGACGGCCAACACACAGTGCCACTAGCGGTGAGAGGACAGTCTCCTGACGGCTAACACACAGTGCCAACAGTGTCCTGCATGCCAGAGGACAGAGCTGGTCATGCATGGCCTGCCCACCGGCTACCCGGGGATAATGAGCGGGTCATTATAGCCTGCCCGGTCGGCCGGGGCCGGGGTCTCCACAGATGTCAGCGGGGCGGAGGCCCACAGATGTCGGCGGGGATCAATGTTATCGAGAACCAAGCCATCAAGGGGATATGGTGACCGGCCTGGCGCAGCCTATCAAAAACACAGTTCGAAGAGGCGGCCGTGCGTTCTTCACAAGACGATTAAGATAATATTCCTTCCCTCAAAGTCACAGCATCGATTCATGGCTCTTGCCGAATAATAGGTATATGTGAATGAAAACCAAAGCATAACTCTTTTCAGTTTCCCGGCACTTCCATAACTCGATATCTATGGGACGCCCATACCAGCTTTCTGGCACATTTAAGGAAAAATAATTGTGTTTGACCACTTTCCGGCATATTTCACTGAGCAATAAGCAATAAATCGTTTGCTGAGTCATAAAAGACGCATTCCACCGCTGCACAGGACGACTTCCTCGGTAGAAGCACCTGCCGAGGTGAGACGGACCTGCAGCGCACGCAGCGTTTCGGCTGCTTCTAATGGCCCGCTCTCTCTCTCCTGAGCCGCGGCCGAGCCTCCTCTCGTTTGTGGCGTTTCGCCGGAGAGTCTGTCGGTGTGAGCGGCCGCGTTCGTGGTAGCTCACGCTGATGAGTCGCGCCCTGCAGTGGGAGGGAGGGGAGCTGCCGCCTCTGGAGCGTGACCTCGCTCTGCAGACCCGCCGGCTGCCGCTGCCGTCCGAAGGAGGGGTAATCACTGTTCACTACTGGCAGGCTGGGAGGACCGCGAACCGGAGGGATATAATGGTCACCCCGGGCAGCGGGCGGCGGCCCTCCCTCAGCTGCCACGTCCGCGTGCCGGAGAGATGCAGACAGAAAATCCCGTCCAGCTCCGCATTCCCAACCCAGCTCTATATCTACAGAATGATCAAAATTTGACTTCTGCTCTTTCTTAGAACTGCCTGTTCACAGCAGCTGGCATTGATTGGAATTCATCTCAGAGTAAGCAAGTTTGTATATTTCAAAGGTTAGGAAATTAGCTGATCAGTAGTCACAGTCACCTAGCAGGAACTGAAACAAGCTACGCCGCTCTAAAGAAAACAATACATCATTGTCTTACTGGCCGCTTCCAGGAAAGGCATGAACTACGTGCTGAAATGTCAGGCGCCAGGCGTACGAACTGCGGGCCACACGCCGGCACTATCTGGAGAGGGATATTCGCAAACCCAGCTGCTTAGCCCAGGTCGTGACCCACACCGAGGTTACGACTTTGCGCCAAGGCTGCGAGGTTCGGCCGAGCGCCAGACTGCGCCACACGGCCCGCCCGGCCACACACGGCCCCGCCCGCCCGCACACACCCCACGGAGCGTGACCTACGAGCGTGCCCGCCGGTCACCAGTATCGGCACAGTCGAGCCTGTCGACCTCCGCTCGAGTGCACAGAATTCCTCGCATACTCAGTCGCCACTCAGTCGCCACTCAGTCGCCGGAATGCGAAACGACGCCCCAGTGGTTCAGAGCCGAGGCCACAACGGCGGGGTGGCAGCGTTGCCGCACCAACCACCGCCAACCGTCCACCAGCCACCATACGATCCAAAGCCGACCTCACCGGCATTTCTCCACCCGCCACAGCCCTGACCAGGCACCCCACCCGTCGCGTGGTCCATTGTCGCGCAACTGGGGGTTGCGGCTTGTTTGTCGCGCTGCACTAGACCACAGTGCGAACGGCGCGCCGGATCGGGTCGGCCCGGAATCCGGCGGCGGCGGCGGCGGATTTGTTCGCGGCCGATCAGGGCCGGTCGGCGGTCCTTGCCATTCACTCGACACAGGGGACGACGCGCGGTGCTTAGTCGCAGCCGCGGGGGTCGGCCCGCCGCTCAGTCGGAGCCGCCCGGCTCATTCTGCCTGGCTGTCCGGCTGTCGCGGCGGCGTTTATTATTGTTTGCCGGCTGTTTGGTGCGATTTATGGCTGAGCGCGCCGCGGCGGTGCGGGCGCCTGTCAGGCGGGGAGGCGGGGCGCGCCGATCGCTGGCGAAGGGCAAGTGTGGACGATTGGATTGGACTGGTGGCCGTGGACAGACGATTCGTGGACTAGTGGACATAAGGACCAGGTGGTTAACTGGCAGATGGACGCATGCCTGAAAAAGATTACTGGAAAGATTTACCAACCACGTGTTAAAAGTTCAGGACGGAGATGGCAACAGAACAAAAATACGAAGTGAAATATAGAACGAACATAAAAAAGGGGGTAAATCACAGCTCTTAACGTAGGTATTGCACATGAACTTAAAGTTGCTACACATTTCAAACTACCATTATTAAACTATTCGGAACAACTCTGAGCGAGTTTCTGAGCCCGTAGAGCCGTCCATAGTCGACCTGTCTCCCGTCTCAGTTTCCATAGTCATAGTTTACCGTGCCCGAGTTGCACTGCATTCAAATTAGAGCTGCAGAAATCCAGAATTTGGTCACGGCCGTGACTGAAGCTATGACTAGCCAGGACCAGCGCCAGATAGGGCTTTAGCATTACAGCGCCGTGACTAAAGCTGTGACTTGCCAGTTCACTCCGTGGCCGTGACTAGGCTGCATGACCAAAGATGTAGGATTTTCTGCACCTCTAATGCAAATCATTGGCCGACCTCGGGGCAGGCGGACGGACGGACGGCGGCAAAAAGCCCGCGTGTCGGATCGGAGCCCAGACAGCCGATCACCGCGCCGCTGTTTGTCTCGGGTGCGCCGCTGTTTGTCTCGGGTGCGCCGCTGTTTGTCTCGGATGCACCGCTGTTTGTCTCGGGTGCGCCAGCTTGTTTGTCTCGGGTGCGCAGCTGTTTGTCTCGGATGCACCGCTGTTTGTCTCGGGTGCGCCGCTGTTTGTCTCGGATGCGCCGCTGTTTGTCTCGGGTGCGCCGCTGTTTGTCTCGGATGCGCCGCTGGTGATCTCGGGTGCACCACCATTTGTCTCTAGTGCGCCGCGCCGCTGCAGGCACCTGCGTGGTGGGATTGTCTGTCGTTTTTGCAGCGTCTGCATCACGCGGTGATACAGAACCCAGCAGCCGCAGCCGCCACTGCGCACCAATATGTCTCACAGACTGTCAGGCCGTCATAAAAATGATGACCGCATTGTTTTCGGAGTAGCCCAGTGCAGGTTCCGCCACCTCCTCTCACGCGGCGGACAGCTGGCGGCGGTCGAGACGCGGAGCCGGGCGGAGCAGGCGGCCAGACAAAAACGGCAGTCGATAGATATTTATCGTCCGCCGCGATCGTTTGTTGGCGATCGAATGGCGGTGGGCCGAGAAAAACCTACTTGGCAGGCGGCGCCGGCCGGAGCTGCCAGACGCAAATCACGCAGCACTGACCGCACCAGACATCACACTGCGGGATCGGCAGCTGATGTATAACGCTGTCAGGACACCCAACTATTCGGGGCAGCTGCAGTTGGTTAGGTCCGATAGCTTAGTTTAATACGGCACAAAACACGTTGTCAGCCAGGAAAACCACTTCAAGTGATTTTGAAGCATACCGGAGCACCTCTGATACAGACAAAATAACCAGACCGCTGAGTTCCATTGGCATAAAGATGCTCACGGTTCAACAACTTTATCGTCATGCAAGTATCTTTCATTTGACTCAATAGAACTTCAGTGAGGGTGATGATATGTGACCTACTAGAGCTCCTCCCTCGGGCCACAGAGGGCTGACAGCTGCTCCTCCCTCAGGTCAGCAGAAGTCGGAAACTGGGAGGGGTAACTAAAAGTGGGGATGGGCGAAAATTATGACGTCCCACGACTGCGGTTGACTGCGGTTTCGGCGGTTGGCACGATTCAACCGCTGAACCGCAGGATAAAATGTAAAATGGCGCGTCGCGGCATTCAGTGTTCAAGAGACGCATGAAGAAAAAGGCGGACTAGAGCCTGCTGGTAACCGCCGAGCCACAGGTGGTCGTGAACAGGCCTCAGGTCAGCGGCCGGCGCACCCGCCGCACAAATCACCGTGTTTACCGGCGTGGCCGGCCGGTCGCTGCTCCGACAATAATAGTCGCACCGGACCCACTGAACTCAATAATAACACCGGACCAGGCGTCGCGACACAGACGCTCAGCAAATGACCGTGCCCAGGCGGGCCGCGGGCAGATCGCGAGCTGATCGCTTCCATCTGTCGGAGCGCCGCACGACCCGGCACGGAGGTCATGGCGCGCCGCCGTCAGCCACCACAGCAACTCCTCCGGGCGAGACAACATGCGGTCTCTTCGACAAATACAACAGACAACAGAAACTGGCTTAAAGAAGCAGACAGCTATGACTTGCTGCAGCAGAAGCAAGAGTGTCAACATTTGACATGACCCAGCCCTGTCGATGCACGTTACAGTTAAAATACCAAGCTTTCATCAAGACCCGTTGTCAGTTTGTTGGCGTGACGACACGTCGAGGAGCATGACCCGCAGACCAGGACACACCCGTAGAACGTGTACGATCTGATAGCCAGTCAGGTATCCGCCGGGCCGCTCAGATAAGGCCGATTCATAGCCGACAGAGCGACCCAAGTCAGCCATCACCAGCTGATAAGCTGCAGCATCCGACACCATCCACCGCGCCGCCCGACAGATTTACACGCCGTGTCGTCAGACAAGCTGTAAAAACGTGGCCAGCGTCACCCGAGCCGACACTGGGCCCACCGAACACGGAGATCGACGGCTCGCACGTCGTATCTGTAGGCGTCAAACGCATGTAAATTCGGCGGCCGGGCCGTGACGGTGGTGATCGCTACCTCTGGCGTCAGCGCCATTCACACAAACACAGCCGAGCCGAGCCTCGGCGTCGATCGGTCGCGACCGCCGCCGGTGGCTCACGCGTCGTGTGCCGGGAAGGTCGCCGCGGGACGCTGGCAGACCGCTCCGTGGACGGCCCCGCAGCTCTTCAGAAGACGCTGACCGAGTGCATGCCTCGCATCTGTGGTGGGCGGCGGTGCTCGCGCATCTGTTTCCCATGATACGTGACTGGCCAACACCGCAGCATCAGTGCCAGCATGACTAGACCCGAGAACGATTGGGTGGCCATTGTTTTTCCGGAATGAGTCCGTGGCGTCCCGGAGACTGCACCCGGTCGCATTTCGCCCTGCCGCGTCGATTCGACGCCCGGCGTTGGTTTTAGCCTGTTGACGCGCAGCTGAAGATTCTCTTCTTCTTCTTTCTATGGTGTTTAGCTGGCTCCTCGGTGTTGCAGTCTCCAGCAGCCGGCCTCACATAGCGCCGGCTCACTCCCAGCCACAGCCTCTCATAGACTGTAACAACCGCAAGTACCGTAACTTCAATAATGAGCCTCTCGTAAAACAACAGAGTTTAATAGTTGTAAACGACGGCGCGCTGGCGGCGTGCATATAAATCCCAACGTTGAAACAACCAACGATATCAAAATGGTAGTCATCAAAATCGATATAATTGATATCGAGTAACGGAACCGGCTGTAGGGCGGCGGCCGCGGCGCCGTGCGTTTGGCTCGGCGCCAGCCGGGTACTCATCTGACCGGCGCGCGGCTTCCCACGCCCGCAGCGCGGCGCACAGCGCGCAGCGTCCGCGCCGGCGTCCACCCGCTACCTGAAACGAGTCGAGCGGCACGACCGTTAGCGCGCGCCGAAACAAAAACGACGCTGGCATCCGCCTCCAGCGCCCCTCACACAGCATGATCGCTCGGACCATCACTTACGTGTCAGCAGAGTGAACGAGTTCGGAAACTTCTCCAGTAGGGGCGGCAGGTGGGCCGGCCGTGCTCACACAGTCGGCAGTGGGTATCGTCGACAGGGACAGGAACTGGCCAGCAGGCATTGTGGGTCTCCTTCATTGCGCCGCGGCGACCCGAACGGCATCAATAGCATACTGACTTTTACGCGACAGCCTGCCGTGACTGCGTCTGTGCACAATGGAAAATCACGGCGTGAGAGCTGCGGCCAACGACACGTCCGTGACCCAGCGGCCCGCGGGCGTCCGGGTGACCCGTGACCTCAGCGGCCGGGCCGGCCCGGACTGACCCGTGATTCAGCGGCCCGGGGGCGGCGGGCTTGACCCGTGACTCAGCGGCCCGGGGGCGCCCGGACTGACCCGTGACCCAGCGGCCCGGGCGGCCCGGCTGACCCGTACCTCACAAAAAAAGACAAGAGGCCCGGGGGCGCGGACGGACCGTGACCTCAGCGGCCCGGGGGCGGCGGACCGGACCGTGACCTCAACGGCCCGGGGGCGGGCCGAGCCGAACGGTGGGGCAGCAGCGTTTGTCTCTCCGGATGGCCCACGCAGTGAAAAGTGGGTCAGCCGCAGAAACAAATTAAACTACGAACGAAAGGAAGAAGGTAGTTGAGTTTTGTAATAGAAACAACTGGGACGACCGGCAAGTGAGAGAAAACAACACTAATCGCATACGTAAACGCAAACCGCTATATACATATATATATATATATATATATATATATATATATATATATATATATTATACAAATTTAATATACTTTTGAGCAGTGTGGGCAGTTCCGTTACTCCGCTACTAACGAACCTAGCTAACAAGTAACGGACTAACAAGGAATGCAAAACAGTTACAGATAAAGCAACGGTAGTAACGATCTTGTTAACCGTTACTCCGTTATAGCACGTTAGTAAAAGAGTAGCGAGTAAACGGAAGTTGCACACGACTGCTTGTGAGTGGACAATCTTTAAAGGGAATGTTTCACATTAACTAGATTTTGAGTTGAGATGGCCAAGTTGTTGGATTCCGTTGAAACTAGTATTGTAGAAGTTAAAACACCCACAGAGTCTAATCAAAAGTAAATTGAGTTTGATTTTGACGTCTGCCAAAAAAATAAGGCCCTAGTGTATAGGGTGCCTCTAAGCCGATGTCGGTCATCCCTTTTTATTCAAATGTTGATGAAAGTAGGACTTGTTTTACATTGGCTATACATTAGCCATTACCACATAGGCATACAATATTGCAAGCGTGAGGTTTTTTTATTTCCAAAAATTCCTTCATATGACGTCATCAGCCAATACAAACTTTAGTTTTTCATGAATTGGAGCACCGTATTGTTGAAACAAATGTCAGAATCGTGTTCGCAGCAATTAATTCATATTTTGCACCACAAGCGGCGTACATTGGACAACTTTCAGAGAAGTGAAACATTCCCTTTAACAGACCTCAGGTGAGTCCACTTTTCACCTCCAACGGATCACACCCGATGTCAATCTCTTGTTGAAAGAGGAGTCCCGTTCAGGGACGATCCCCGCCTGGCGCCAATCGGGGGAGAGCGGCCCGACTTCTGGTATACCCATCTCGCCCGCCCAGACCGGTCGCCGCGGCTCAAACACCTGACCCGATCCCGACGCACAACACACCTTCCGCCCCCACCTTCCGCCGCTAACAAAACCCAACACCAGCAGCTACTATAGCACCGGGCTGGGAGCACCAGTAGCACCAGAAGATGGCAGGGCCGATTCAATCCATTAAAATGCGTCAAAAACGTCCAACGACAAACACATAATAGCTTGCTGACACCCAGACCACGCCACGCCGGGGAGACTCGGCCAAAAAAGTACAGCGCCGCCAGATGGCAGCCGACACCTAACCCGCACCGCCGGCCCGCCGAGTCAACTGACCCGCCATCGGGAGAGCAAACACCAGCCCAGCCCGCCGGGCCCAGCCAGCCCACATGCCCGCCGGCCGACGCCAAAACACTCATTCGGCGCGGCGATAGCTTGTTGTTCGGCGCTGCTTCCGGCCGAGCGTGTTGGCCGGCGCAGGAGGCGGGTCGGACACGGTGTCGGACGCGGCCGGCGGACGGCGGCGGCAAAAACAGGCGCGGGCAGCGGAGGCGCGGCGGCGGCTGGCTGGCGGGCCGGCGGCTGGGCTGCGTGTTTTGCTCTCCAGATGGCGGGTCAGTGACTCGGCTAGGCGCGGGCTCGGGTTAGGTCGGCTGCCCACCTGGCGGTCTGCTGTACTTTTTGCCGAGTCTACCCGGCGTGCGTGGTCTGGTTGTCAGCACTGATTATGTGTTTTTGTCGTTGGACGGTGACATTTTATAATCGGCCTGATCTTCTGTGCTACTGGGTCTCCCAGCCCGTGCTATAGACGCTGCTGGTGTGGTTTTGTTAGCGGCGGAAGGTGGGGGCGGAAGGTGGTTTGGTTGGCCGTCCGGGATCGGGTCAGGTGTTTGAGCGCGGCGACCGGGCGGGCAGGGGCGGAGTGGGTTATGACCCCAGAAGTCGGGCCGCTCTCTCCCCCGATTGGCGCAGGCTGGGATCGTCCCTGAACGACTCCTCTTTCAACAGAGATTTGACATCGGGTGTGATCCGTATGGAGTGAAAAGTGGACTCACCTGAGGTCTTGTTTAAAGGGAATGTTCACTTCTCTGAAAGTTGTTCCATGTTAACGCCGCTTGTGGTGCAAAATATGAAGTAATTGCTGCCGAACACCGATTCTGACATTGTTCTCCAAACGGTGCTCAATTTCATGAAAAACTAGTTTTAGTATTTGGGCTCGATGTGACGTCATATGAGGATTTTTGGAAATAAAAAAAACCTTCACGCTGCAGATAGTAATGCTGTGGTATGGCTAAGTATAGCAAATGTAAAACAAGTCTACTTTCTCACATTTGATAAAAGGGATGAACGAACCATCGGCTTTAAGAGGCTAACCTAATACACTAGGCTTATTTTGCAGACCGTTCAAAACCAAACTCCAAATTTACTTTTGATAGACCTTCTGTGGTGTTTTAACGTCTAACGAATACTATAGTTTCCAACGGAAATCAACAACTTGGCCATCTCAACTCAAATCTTATGTTAATGAACATTCCTTTTAAAGATTGTCACTACAAGCAGTGGTGGTGACAACTTCCGTTACTCCGCTACTCTTTACTAAGTGCTAGTTTAACGGAGTAACGGTTAACAGATCGTTACTCCGTTGCTTTATTCTGTAACTGTGTTTTGCATCTTGTTAGTCCGTACTGTTGTTACTAGTTCGTTATAGCGGAAAAAGTAACGGAAGCGCCACCAGCTTGCTCACCAAGTAATATTAATTTGTATTTATATATATATATATATATATTATATATATATATATATAGTATATGTATTATACGGTTTCCGTTTATGTATGCGATTTGTGTTGTTTTCTTTCTCACTTGCCTGTCGTCCCAGTTGTTCTATTACAAAACTCAACTACCTTTTCCTTTCGCTTCGTAGTTTAATTTGTTTCTGCGCTGACCCACTTTTTCATGCGTGGGCCATCCGGAGAGACAAACGCTGCTGCCCCACCGTTCGGCTCGCCCGCCCCGCGCCGTTGAGTCACGGTCCGGTCCGCCGCCCCCGGGCCGCTGAGGTCACGGTCCGGTCCGCCGCCCCCGGGCCGCTGAGGTCACGGGTCAGCCCGGGCCGCCCCCGGGCCGTCTGGGTCACGGTCAGTCCGGGCCGCCCCCCGGGCCGCTGAGCGTCACGGTCAGCCCACGGCCGCCCCCGGGCCGCTGAGATCACGGGTCAGTCCGGGCCGCCCCCGGGCCGCTGAGGTCACGGGTCAGCCCGGACCGCCCCCGGGCCGCTGGGGTCACGGACGTGTCGTTGACCGGCAGCTCTCACCGCCGTGATTTCTCCATTGTGCACAGACGGGCAGTCACGGCAGGCTGCGCCGTAAGTCAGTAGCTATTGATGCGTTCGGTCGCCGCGGCGCATGAAAGGAGACCCACAATGCCTGCTGGCCAGTCTGTCCCTGTCGACGATACCCACTGCCGACTGTGTGAGCAGGCCGGCTCCACTGCCGCCCCTACTGGAGAGTTCCCCGGAACTCGTTCACTCTGCTGACACGTAACTGATGGCCGAGCGATCATCTGTGTGAGGGGCGCTGGAGGCGGATGCCAGCGTCGTTTTTGTTTCAGCGCGCGCTAACGGTCGCACCGCTCGTCTCGTTTCAGGTACGGGTGACGCCGGCGGCGGACGCTGCGCGCTGTGGACGCTGCGCCGTGCTGCGGGCGTGGGAAGCCGCGCGCCGGTCAGATGAGTACGCCGGCTGGCGCCGAGCCAACGCACGGCGCCCGCGGCCAGCCGCCCTACAGCCGGGTTCCGTTACCTCGATATCAATTATATCGATTTGATGACTACCCATTTTGAATATCGTTGGTTGTTTCAACTGTTGGGATTTATGTGCACGCCGCCAGCGCGCCGGTCCGTTACACTATTAAACTCTGTTGTTTTACGAGAGGCTCATTATTGAAGTTACGGTACCGGCGGTTGTTACAGTCTATGAGAGGCTGTGGCCGGGAGTGAGCCGGCGCTATGTGAGGCCGGCCTGCTGGGAGACTGCAACACCGAGGAGCCAGTAACATCAGCGACTGCAGCTGTGCGTCACAGGCTAACACCAACGCCGGGCGTCGAATCGACGCGACAGGGCGAAATGCGACCGGGTGCAGTCTCCGGGACGCCACGGACTCATTCCGGGAAAACAATGGCACCCAATCGTTCTCGGCGGGTCTAGTCATGGTGGCACTGATGCTGCGGTGTCGGCCAGTCACGTATCATGGGAAACAGATGCGCGCGCCACCGCCGCCCCCACCACAGATGCGAGGCATGCACTCCGGTCAGCGTCCCTTCTGAAGAGCTGCGGGGCCGTCCCCACCCGGAGCGGTCTGCCAGCGGCCGCGGCCGGACCTTCCCGGCACACGACCCTGCGAGCCACCGGCGGCGGTCGCGACCGATCGGACGCCGCGGCTCGGCTCGGCTCGTGTTGTGTGAATGGCGCTGACGCCAGAGGTGAGCGATCACCACCGTCACGGCCCGGCCGCCGAATTTACATGCGTTTGACGCCTACAGATACGACGTGCGAGC
>VOPJ01005840.1:0-32800 GCA_014673585.1 Semibalanus balanoides
ACTACCTTTACTACGTCTTCACTCACCTGTGGTGCGTCCTTATCTCTACCACTCCCTGTACTGCACCTTCACCCACCTGTGATGGTGCGTTTGTTTAACTCTACCACTCCCTGTACTGCACCTTCACCCACCTGTGGTGCGTTCCTTATCTCTACCACTACCTTTACTACGTCTTCACTCACCTGTGGTGCGTCCTTAATCTCTACCACTAACCTGTTACTACGTCTTCACTCCACCTGTGATGCGTCCTTATCTCTACCACTACCTGTACTACGTCTTCACTCACCTGTCGATGCCGTTGCCGGCGTACCCGCAGATGTGGGCACCGAGCGAGTGTCCGACCAGGTGGAAATCGGCCGCCACGGCGCCCACACTGATCATCTTGTTCACGAGCAGCGCGATCAGACGTCCCACCAGCTGGGTGTTGGCCACGGCCATGATGTACGGGATGGTGGCGCCCTTCTTCCAGTCCACGATGACCACGTTGTAGTCACCCTGTGGGACAGCCAGACATAGATAGAGATGCAAGCTGGTGGCATGCAGCGTGACGCGTCCGATCCATTGTGTAGGACCACGTTGAAGTTGTCCTGTCAGACGGAGATCAGAGTTGCACTTCTCGCCACTAGTTAATGGGTGTCGATGTATAAAAGGCTGGCGTTGGCTCTTTGTCCTAGTTATCATTAGTTATACATTCAGTACTTGTGAATTGCTTTTGGAAATGGACACCAATTATTTGATCCGAAGGCAAGAACACATTTTATACTAGAAGCTACACATGCAGCCCTTTTCAAAATGGGAATCACGATTAGAACTGAACATTTACTGTATATGAGCCAAGACCGAGCTGAATATCACATAGTAGCCGTTTTCACGACATATTATTTTGGGCGAAATGTTTTAAAACATTTTGAAATGTTTCAGTAGTAGCCGCTTTCATGATGGACTAATTTGCGAAAAAATGTTCTTACCCTCGCCCTACGGGACCGTCGGGCGAGGGTTAAAACATTTCTAGCAAATTAGTCCATCGTAAAGACGGCTACTACTATTTTTTTTAACATTTTAAAATGTTTTAAAACATTTCGCGCAAAATAAGCTATCGTGAAAACGCCTAATAATAATCATTCGCAAAACTATTTGCTCGGAATGGCTATCGAGGCAAAGTCTTTTAGCAAGTCGTGAAAGGAGTTTTTAATACCAGACAAGACCACATACGAACCTTCTCGAGCAAAAGATCTTTCGACTCCACCAGGAACTGGGTGTATCCTTCATCGTTAAAGCCGTGAGTCATAATCACAGTCTTCCGCGACGGCGAGAAGTCGCCCAGGTCATCGCTGTTGTAGAAAATCTCTTTCTCGCCAGCGTTCCTGGTAAGGGGATGAGATCACATTTAACAAATCTTGGTATTTGTTTTTAATTTGCAACAAATACGAAAATACAAAATACAAATTACATTATCTTTTGTGCCTTTTGTTGCTGATGATTAAAACTAAAACGCAGTTGTAATGCTAGAATGTAAAAACACTTCTCTTCCCAAAGGAAGTCAGAACTCCACTTATAGAAGACCTATCTGCACAACCTTTACATTGTATGTACTCCAAATTAGCTATATTTGCTTTTAAAAACAGCTTATCTGCCAGTCGGACCTGGTGAAGAGAAGGAACCTGGTGCCGACCTCCTCAGGCGGGTTAGGCAGCTCTGGCATCGGCCGCTTGGCATCACTCCAGGGGTAGTCGGTTGTAAAGCATCCTACGTCATCGTAACAAACGTCCTCTGAAATCACCGATAGGAATAGCTGAGTGACGCTCTCATAATTCTGAAGTAAATTTCTGTTCGACCACCCGAGTAGTAAAATCAATTGTGAATTTCAGATCACGATAAGGACAAATGGTGACTTGAGACATCACTCAAGTACGTATTACAAGGGCGTTGAGTCATTATCAAGGATAACATATTACATGGACGTTGGTCGTTGAGTCATTATCATATTTGTACTTGACTCAGAACTTTGTGTTTTTCTCAACTTTAACTTGAAGTCTTCAAGCTGTTAGGCTGCAATGCAATTCGACTTCAACTTAAGGGACGATAGAAAATGCTGGAATATGACTATCTCTACTCGTTTTTTTAGTTCTCACTCAACTGCGGCTTATGGTCAGGTTCCTAATTTGTCAAATGTCTCAACTTTGACTCGCATCGTCTATGTAGTATGTGAATAACATTTGACTAGAAGAATCAAACGACTCTCTTCCTGCCCAAGCAGTATACATAAGCATGTCGAAACTCAAATAAGACTCACCCAAAATGTTATATGATAAAATATTCCAATGAAACGCAGACATTCAACTTATTTCATGCAATACATTACAATTGATACAAACTTAGGCATTCATCGGATAAAAACAAAACAAAAACAGGCCTGCTGCCTCAAACGTTATTAAGTATCGCAACTATCTCAATTAGGATGACCATTTTTTAAGGGAATCCTGTTGTTCAATGCTATTAATTTTGACGTTCTGATATTGTTTATTTTATTATTCACTTCCCTTGTTGTTATTAAACAGAAACAAAATGTGTTGCCACCCACTTAAACTCAATTTATAATAAGTCAACCAACGGTTTTCTCAGGGGAAATTATCTGAATGAACTCTGGTGATGCCTTCTGTGACCGCCTTGGACCCTAATTTTCGTCGATAACTTGTGAAAGCATGAACTGACACGGTCAATTTCTCGCAATGCACATTTCAGACCCTGCGCCAATTTGTATGATTTTAATGTCAAATACAAATTTAGGCCACTTTCCATTCACTAATAATGTTATGACTCACGCAGGAAGTTCAATCTGTGGGTAGATGCTATCGTGAAAGTGCAGGTATGCTCTGACGTTCGAGCTTAGCTTTTCCCTGCCTGACCTTGAACCGGCGCTGTCCGATCCGTGACCGGTCAGTTGCGAGTGGTGGGCGGTATCGGGGCGGGAATACAGATCTACCGGGTGTTAGACTCTATCTGAGCTTGAATTCTCTTTAACATTGCGAGTGAATAGGAAATTTTCTACATTTTTGTTCGACATTAAGCAATCTTAAGACCACAAACTGGCTCAGGCTCTGTAAAGCTCATTGCAATAAATTCGTTTATGCCAGTTGATGCCTTCTATTCGTTATATATCGTTTATGCCAGTTGATGCCAGACTTCACCCACTTGGGTGAAGTAGAATTTAAGTCTAAAATCGACTCATGCGACTATGAATAAAGTATTCCTAATAAGTCTTGAGAAGTATTCGTTCTTAATAAGTGTTTCTTTGCTGGCTATGACTGTGTATGTATAATTCATTTAAACAATGCAAGAATACACAATTACATATATCGAAAACACACCCATGTTTCCGTTACATGCACGGGCGGCGCATTTCGAGGGCGTTTCCGTTACACACATACCAGACCCAAATGTAAGCAACTGAACGCATTCAGCACAGTTCCTTCTCATGTCGCACTAACCGGCGCGGCGGCGGCTGCCGGTGGGTGCGAGCGCAGGGCAGCTCAGTCCACAGACTAGAGTTCGACATGGCTGAACTTTTCCTTAGCCTAACCGCCACACGCACAGCCATGGCATCACAGCCACAGCCAGCCACAGCCAATCCCAAATGTCAATGGCTAGCCGTTGGCCAGCCGTAAGGATTTTTGTAAATTTATATGATGTGTTTATTTTCAGTCTATTGTTATGACAGCATGCCAAAGCTTCTTTTAACCATGACTAGCTTGATGAGCTTGATGCAAAAACAAAGCCCCGGGTAGATTCTGCAGCCACAGCAATAGCCATAGCCATGATCTAGAGATTTTCCAGTCCAGCCCACCCCATTAGCCGTGGGGTTCGGCCAGCCATGGGGATAGCCGCCCCATGTAGACCTCTACCGCAGAGCAGCTCAGTCCACAGAACCGGAGTGCAGTGCTGGCCATGGCTGTTCCCGACTGAGACCCACCTGCTGCGGCCCAGCCAGTGCAGAGCAGTAGTCCGCAGAGGAGCCGGAGTGCGGTGCTGGCCATGGCTGTTCCCGACTGAGACTGACAAGCGCGGTGGGCCGGCCCGCTGACCCAGAGGTCCACCAGCTGACGCAGGGGTGTGTCGCGCTACACGACAGCTGTGCCAGTCCCAGCCGTGCCGACAGATGATAACTGCTGTGTCGCAACTGCCGGGGTCGCCTCTGGGCTAGTCGGGGGCTGGTGCCATGGTTATTTCATGAATGCTAACTTATAGGTATCCGGCTCACCCGATATCACGTCGTTCGAATGTCCAAAAATTAGGTCATGCGGTAATTTCACAAAACTAAATTATCTTGTTCCGTAGAAAAATGTCTCATACTAGTAAAGCATGCATGACATGGTGCAGACGGATAGAGTTATTGCATTTGCGTCCGGCAACTGATAAGCACGTGTAAGCATCTACATACGGCCACGAAGAAGGGATATACAGGAGGCGTCACTCAGACGCTTTTGGCGATCGACGCTTTTGGCATGGCTTATATAGAGAGTAACGGGAAAAAACGTCGATAAGTTAGATGCTAGATGTTATTTGACCAGCTGGAGGCTATTCAAAATAGCACATATTGATATTAAATCAACACAAAAGAGAGCCAACATCACATTTTAACGAATGAATGCGTCTCATAGGGTCACGGCCTAGAACGGGCGGCCGAGCGGCTTTTCCTGTCTGAAAGAAATTGGCTGGGCGAATATGGCAGCACTGCGTTGTCGCCGACAGCAATGGGAAACCCGGGGAGTGGCGCCACCTGTATATCGCTTCTTCGTGATACGGTCATGGACATAAGTATATTGACCGATTTTCGCACGATCGTTGCGGAGATTAATTCGAAGTCAACGCTCGTGCTTATTTCAACCTGCATTGTTTTTATTTATTTATGAATGGCGAAAGTTTTTTCAGTTGTGTTAAATATTTTCACGTAAGTAAAGGAATCTCGTTTTCACGTAGCTTATGCTATGTATTAACTTACGATTAAGTTATCAGTGAATACCTTTGCATAATCAGTGCAATAAAATGGGACTTATTCCTGAAATCCATGCACGCAAGCAAGCATTCAAGCAAGCAAGCAAGATGAAGACGGATTTCGGCCCATCTGTAGACGACGTTTGTTCGAACGCTTCGTGTTCTCACTCACTCCGTCTGAGCAATGACTTTTCTCAGAGCACATGCGTCTGCTGTACGTCAAATTTCTTCAAATATGCCGAAATAAGCTGGAATAAACCGTTTTGTTTTGTCTCAGCCCACCATTGCCCAAATATAATGATTATTGATGACGGTAATTGGAACATACAAGGAATGAAGTTATATTAACTTTAAATGGTTTTATTTTTCAGATCTAGCTAGTCTTTTCAAATAAAATTGCCATAAGAATTGCATAGCTGTTGTTATATAATTGTTATATGTATGTGCAAATACACGATAATTTATTGTTGCATTGCAGCAAAAAATTATCGACCACTGCTGTTTATATTTGAGGCCAGCAACACCGATGTTGAATAGGACAACATGAATAGAGCATATGCCTGAAAATAAAAGAAATTCACGGCACATATATTTTTTACAGTACAACGGTATTGATCTAACTGGATGACACATGTAGTTTAACCCTTAATCTTACATTTAACATAAACTAAAATAAGGGATGCAGTTCCGATACAGCTGGTAGGTTTCCAGTAAGTTATAAATGAAAATAATACAATTAACGTTTTTAGTTACACACATTATTCTTGCAAATATTCACTGTCTTTCCCTTCAAACGCCATCCCGAAAATTGATCACGACAATTACAGCTTTCTGCCTCTCCAAATTATCCACCTCTTCTCTCCTTTCCTCCTCCTCCACCTCTCCTTTCCTCCTCCTCCACCTTTCCTTCTCCTTCTCTACCTTTCCTTCTCCTTCTCCACCTTTCCTTCTCCTCCTCCACCTTTCCTCCTCCTCCTCCACCTTTCGTCCTCCACCTCTCCTCCTCCTCCTACCACCTCTCCAACCAGCTAGCGACAGCAGCCCCTCCTCTTGTCCTGGTTCAGCATAGCGACTCGCTTGGCGCCCTCTTCAGGCGACTCCTGTAGCGCCACAGACAGTCGCTGCTGCTGCATGGTCATGGCCGGGTCGAACTGCACGTTACTGCCGTCCTGATACTGTAGCATCCCAGGGCCCGGATCCACTACTTCCTTCTTTTGGAACACCCGCTGGAAGACGCTCTTGCGCGGTTGCTGCGTGGCGCCCATGCTCTGGGCGCCATACCCGCCGCCATACCCGCCGCCGGCGTAAGGATCGATGTAATTGGGCTGCATGCCCATCGGCTGCATGCCTGGCTGCCCTTGTCCGGGCATGCCGTTCATCGGCATGCCCATCATCTGCGCCTGAGGTACGGAGACGGTGGCCTGGAACGCGCTGAGGTTGGCGCGGAACGCCACCTCTCGCAGCCGCTGGTTCTCGTTGCGTAGGAACTGCACCTCCTGCTGGTCCATGGAGCGGGCTCCGCGCTCGTTGGCACACCGCTTTTCCACGTCGATAATCTGAAATGCGACACGGAGCCTGATGAGCTGAAACGCCATACGAAACTAATCTTATGAAATACGAGACGAAACTTTTCGGTCTGAAAGGCGACGCGATAGCAGATGATCTGAAAAGCGACACGAGATCTGTGGTTCAATGGTGAGGCAGAGTGGCATTAAAAAATAGATAGTCCGAATGTTTTGTATGGATGGATTTCCGAGGTCAGGACCCGCGCTAAGCAGAGCTTGTTGCGCAAATCCTGACCTCACCACCCGATCGCGCAATTCCTGTTGATCGGCATAATTTAGAGACGAAAGTGTTACGTGCCCGCTACTGCCCGACATCCCTGGACAAGGTCGATGTAACTGGGTCGGTAGCCCAGTTACATCGGGTGCGCACACTACAGCTCAGAAGAGCCGCGTTTTAAGGCAGGACACGTTATCTGTTGCTGGCGTGTCTGCCATCTGAAACTAGGCTGTCTGGTGGTCGGAGCCTGACCTGCTGTAGTTATCTGTTGCTGGGGTGTCTGCCATCTGAAACTAGGCTGTCTGGTGGTCGGAGCCTCACCTGCTGTGCAGCCATTTTGAGCCTGGAGCAGAGCTCGGGGGACTTCGCCATGTCCTCGTTGAGCGTCTGCAGCAGCTGGGTGATCTGGACCGAAGCCTCGCGCATGGTGCCGCAGCTTCCGACCGGCAGGTTGGAGAGGTCCAGCTCCAGCCGCTGGATCGTCCCCTTCAGGTCAGCGTTCTCCTCCTCCATCTGTTCCATCCGCTCCCGCTCCTGTTCCACCATATTGCGGATCTCCTGATGACGGAGACAGGAGAGAAGTGATGTCAGGTCACTGGTGACGCATCAGACATCTGATTCGATAAGCCTCGGTCTCGAGGAAGGACACAGGAGCATCACTCTAAGCCTCAAGAGCACCCCAGAAGTTGTCAGAATGTGGTCTTCTCCATAGGCGTAGGAACGCGGAGGGCCGCGGGGGCCATGGCCCCCTCTTTTTTTGTTAATTTTGTTGTGCTAAAATCAATAATTTTACTTCGTTATACAAATGAAAAAGCGCAACAGATTTGCAAAAATGAAAAGAGCTGAAATCTGCATAGAAATCCCGAGTAGGGAGATTGAGTTCCACTCAAAGCGAGATCAAAGTTTCGCTGGACCCCTCACTTTCTGTCACGTTCCTATGCCTCTGGTCTTCTCACCCAAAACATTGTATTTGTATTGATCAGTTTCTTGGGTTTTAATCTAACGTTGTATTTACATATGCCGGCATTTGCTGATCAATAGACCTGTCTGATTAGATTCAGATGAATTATCAGCGCATCTAGAGACTATAACTTCTTTATTTCGTGGGATCGTTACCTCCTGATCGTTTTCATTCTGTTTTTGTGTTTCCTCCAGTTCGTAGATCCTCTCCTGCATGGTCTGCTTCTGTCCGGTAGCCTCAGCCAGGTCCTGCTGCACCTGCTGAAGCTGCCGGTCCGACTCCATGGCCGGCTGTCGGCAAAACATCGCAAGCGACATTCAAACGATTATTTTACTTATATTTGCATTTATTTATCACCATTGGTGATAATCTTCTCATTTAACTTTGATATTTATTTTGTTATCTAGAATCAGGTTGGAATCGCCAATCAGGACCAGTCTTATACATATTTTGTGTTATGCGGTGTTTTCACTTAGAAGTTCCTGCGCTGCTCCGCTATAAATACGTGACTGCTATACCTACATGACAAACCAGTAAGGCGCCGTAGTTGACAATGAACGAGCGAGCCCGAAGGAAATGTATAACGAATTCTGACTCCATCGGGCAATTAGTTTCTGAAATGCATAGAAGGGTGCGCACGTGCACTCGTGCAGACGAACCCCCACCCTGACTTGTGGGAAAGTGCCGTGGTGGCTGTGAGGATCCTGGTCACATACCAAATTTGAACACAATCGGCTCAGCCGTTCCTGAAATATAGAATAAGGATGTGCACGTGCGCACATGTGGGAAGGCGGCGGCTGAAGGTCCCTAACCGTAACCAGTAACCACACACCAAGTTTGAACACAATCGGCTCAGCCGTTCATGATCAATAAAATAGGAGTGAGCAGTGCGCACGTGCAGAAGCACCCCCTCTGACTTGTGGAAAGTGGTGACTGAGGGGGTCCCTAATCACACACCATATTTGCACACAATCTGCCCAGCCGTTGCGGAGTTTTTGCGACAAACCTTTGTTCAACACCTCTTACGCGGCTCGCGCCACGCGCAGTGGTAACCACCCACGTGAGTCGGCTCTGGTCTCAAACAGGGTAGGTTGAATGGAGCTATCTATACTCAGCAAAGAAGCCCACTTGCTAATCGGGCGTGAGGTTGCAGAGTTATGAGCTTCTGAAAAGCGTCGCCATGGGTCCGGCTGCAGTCGGGTCGGGTCGGGCTGATCATATCTATATATATTTTTGCAATACACTACGGTTGGACGAGCGAGTGCTTCGCGCTCACTCATAATAATATTCCTGCCTCTGTAAAAACATGTTCATAGAAATGCCATCATAAGCGATTTAGAGAAGGAGCTAAATCTCACCCCGCCAGCAGGGTTTTGATGGTGTGTAACGAACACCATAGCGCTGCGACCTGCAAGTTTAAACTGTTCGTCCGAACTTACTTGACTTTTTGTGCTGGAGAAGAAACTGTTGCAGCGACATCGACAGGTATCGGCAGCCTGACGCTGGGAATTCGCGCACCCGAGCTACGCTGAAACATGACAGTCACATCACACAAGTAAGGCAATAGAGCACGATGTTCTACCATACGGTGCACATACCATCCGTGTGGTCGTTCGCGCATTCACACCACAAACGTTTATCAGCACGCCCACGGACGGAGGTTTACGTACACGTAGTGAAACGAGAGGCGTTCGTTCAAGAATACAAATGGTGATTGTTGCCGCTTATTATTTGCCGGTAATTTTTAACTCTATTTTCGGAGACTAAACATATGAAAGAAAAAAATAACTATCGATATTTAGATAATAATAAAATGACACCATCATGCATAATAAGTGAAAAACAGGCTACCATACTTGCTGCGCATAAAATACATATTCCTACTTGAAAGTTGCGTCCTGTACCAGATAATATTATCAGCTGTTTAAACAAATATCTGAGAACACTGCATCTGTCGCTGGGAATGTTCGTGAGCTCAATCCGTCGCACGTCACAATTATCTTTCCAAGGTCAGGACCACGGGACTGCAACTAGGATGCTCCACATGCGAGAGGCCCACAGCCACACCCACCATCCTCCAGCGGTCACCTTGGTCGGGCGTGAGCGGGGCTTGGCCAGCTCTCCGGGGGATGAAAACCCACACCCACCACCCTCCAGCGGTCACCTTGGTCGGGCGTGAGCGGGGCTTGGCCAGCTCTCCGGGGGATGAAAACCCACACCCACCATCCTCCAGCGGTCACCTTGGTCGGGCGTGAGCGGGGCTTGGCCAGCTCTCCAGGGGATGAAAACCCACACCCACCATCCTCCAACGGTCACCTTGGTCGGGCGTGAGCGGGGCTTGGCCAGCTCTCCGGGTGAGGAGGTGCGGAACGGGTCCCGGCTGTGGTCGGATCGTGCGTCGGTGACCTGGCATTCGACCTTCTCCAGCTCGGCCTGCATCTGGTCCAGACGATCCTCCATACTCTTCTGTTACGCACACGGGCAGAATCGGCTCAACGACTGTGACTTAGTCAACTGAGTTATGATGCAATGCTTCATTCGAGGGTTTACAATGATAATCATTAGGTTTTCGGTGCTCATATCTGATAGATTGGAAACTTTGTGATTGTATTCCTTCAAGTTACATGATCAATTACTAAATAAAGTGGGTACATTTTGGTTTAAAGGGAATGTTTCACATTAAAGGGAATATAGCACCTTGGGAAAAGTATGTAGAATGATAGAGAAGAAAGCCCTGATTACGGTCCTGGCATTAATTTTTGCGAAAAAAGTCAGAATTTGTTGTAATTTGAAAAATAGTAATATGTTTAGACATGTGACGTTCACACCGAATCTTGCGTCCCTAAAGCGAGTCGTGATGTCACAAGGAGGCATCGAACGGCAAACTTTGGCGCTTCTGCCCAGTGGACAGCTGCTGTGCCGGCACCGCACGAGTCGCGTTTGCACGTACCGTGCAGGCCACCGTTGTACGTGGAAAGTGCTGACTTGTGTCTGGGTCGAGCCGGCGCTCGCTCGGCGGGCGGGTAAAAGGGACGTGGGGTGACACGCATACGGTGGAAGCACTGAGAGGTTGGTGCCGAGCGCCGTGAACCGGGGCCGTCTTAGTGGCGGTCGGGGCGGACGCAAGGTAAACTGGAAATATTCTGGCGGACGGTGGTCAAAAGCGGGAGAGTGCGGTGGCAATCACGAGGTGGATAACTACTGGATGACGTATGCGAAACGTCACGGGAGTTGTGACGTTGCAATATGACCACATATGACCAACGGTTTTGTTTTGCTTGAACTCAGCAACTAGGTCGCTTTGGGAGGGAAAAAGAGGTGTTAGGATGTGGGGGTTTCAGTCAGCGGACACCGTACAATCTGGCTATTCTCAGTAAAACTAAATGTTAAATGGTGCTACTAGGTTTCCCTTTAACATAAGTATTTGAAGTTGAGAGGCAAAGTGTTTGGATTTCCCATTTAATTAAGTATTGTAGAGAGTTAAAAGGTGGCATCACAGCAGGGTCTTAATGCGAGAGAGTAATGTTGAGTTTGGTTTTGAACATGCTGCAAAAAAAAGGCCCGTAGGGTATTAGCCTCGTAAAAGTCGATGTCGTCATCTGTTTTATTCTTTAAATGTTTGAGAAGGGTAGACTGTGGTTTTACAATTTGGCTATACAAGAGCCATACACTAGTCATACATATTGCAGCGTGAAGTGGTTTTTTCTTATTTCCAAAATTCTTCATATGACGTCATCAGCCAAATATAAAAACTTAGTTTTTCATGAAATTGGCACTGTTTTGTGAGAAACAAATGTCAGAATCGTGTGTTCGGCAGCAATTACTTCATATTTAGCACCAAAGCTGGCGTACATTGGAACAAACTTGCAGAGAAGTGAAACAATTCCCTTTAAGCTAATACAAAATTGTGACTATGCATATAGAGTAGATTTATTCTTTGTTTACGTTAATTCATAACTTTTCTCCGAACCATATACATCTTTGATAACAAATACTGGATATTACAGCATTAGGTATATGGTATAAGCAAGCTGAATAATTATCATCGATTAAACAAATAAAATAATTTTAATGAGCAATATTTGGTTTGTAAATGATAGAATGACAGCACGAGAACCTATGACTTTAATATTAGCTGCAGATAGCCTTTACCTACAGCAGTAGGTATGCTGTGAGTCACTGTGATTTTATGGACAGATAACATTAGATCGAATAACTGTTACATATCTATTGGTTTATTGTGTGGGTATATTAATGCGTACGTTACTACGATGCCAACCACTTACCTTCTCCCTCAACATGGTTTCGACTGACATTTCGTCATCACGTGGATCTGCTTTGGTAAGGTTTGACGCAGCATCCTGCAGGTCTTTTTCTATTTTTGCTAGTTTTTGGTGGAGTCGAGCGAAGTCGTTTGGACTCTTCTTGTCATTAAAGCGATAACTCATGCCCTTTGATTTTGACGAAACAATAAAACAACACAAAACACACCTCACCACTCATAAGAACGCCCCCCCTCCCCGAACCCCCCCCCGCCCCCCGGCCCCCCCCCCCCCCCCCCCCACCCCCCCCGCCCCCCCCCCCCCCCCCCGCCCCCCCCCGGAAAAAAGAAATTTTTACTTTTATGAACCAATAACAGTGGTTTCAGATCGTGCTTGGTGAATATATTTTTGATACATCAACGGGCTTCATGTTTGCAGCGGCCAATAATTGGAGAAATTTTTGAACATAAAATTTTGATATTTGGATTAAAGGTTTTCTGAAATAAAATTCCGAATGAAAAGCTCAATTTCTTGAAAATGTGTTTTTCGCCTCTAGTGTGTTCTTTTGTTTTATAATTGATGAGAGAAACACGTGCGTTATACAACAGGAAGCTTGCAGGAAGGAAGAAGAATGCGTCGTTAAATATAACAAGTACAACGGATCAATACAAAGGAGTAAGGATCAATATAACAACTTCTTCAGACAAATCCATAGGGCTCCCAAGTATGCAATGAATTGTACACGGGGAGGAAATATTAGCGTCTGAAATGAAGACTAGAATCATGAAAGGAAGGCTACGTATTGCAGCCTCCCTTTCATGATTCTAGTCTTCATTTCAGTTTTCAGTCTTCTATTTCATTCTTCTAGTCTTCATTTACATTCTTTATTTGTGGAACATAAATGAGCGTAAAAATCAACTGCCAAAAAACTATAATGGAGGACATGGAAAAACACTACAAGCAAATGGACAACGACAAACAAAATATAGACAAAAAATGAGAATTAAAACAAAGGAAATGCAATAAATGCGGATAAATGATATTTAAGACCGAGCGAAACGATGGGACGATCAAAGACGGGAAGAGGAGGTTAAAAGTAAATAAATTCTAGAGCTATACAAAATCTGGAATCAGGGAAGAAGCAATATATGATAAGAACCCTTCATCAGTCATCCTGTTCAAGGCCAGAACGGTAAGGTTACCTGTTGTGTTGCGCCGTGCGCCCGGTGGGCCGGTGCGCGCCTGGCCACTAGGCAGGCCCGCCGCACACCGGCTGACCCCGGTGGTGACCTCTCACCGCCGCAGGCCGTGACCGCGCCCACCGAGGCAACCTGTGTGCTTGCCGAGAGATGATTGAGGCCCTGATCGCTGTGCCGCAAGCGCAAGCGCAAGCTCCATAGCCCCTGGGCAGAACGTTGCATAGGAGCTATGAGGCTTGCGCTTGCGACAGATCGAACAGGGCCTATACAGTCGACACCGGTCTTCCATAGCGTCTGGAGGTGCGGCAGCAGAGGACACAACATGGCGCGGTCGGTAGGACCGCGCCATGTTGTGTCCTCCTTTGTACGACCGACGACGGCATACAGGGCAAACGACATAATGCTAATGCGATCTCTGAGGAGCAAAAAAGGGACATAGAACACGACATATTACTACATTGTGTAAACCCAAAGATTCCAGATGAAAATGCAAGGCTAACCTGCGAGTAGATACTGCATATTGTAGATTAAAATCCTGATCAAGAAAACCAGGGAATAGTTATTGGGAATTTTGGGACTCGAGATCAGAGGCACATTTTATGAACGGAAGGCGCCTTCGGTGTCCAGGGGGGGGGGGGTACTGTTCAATGACCCCCCTAAATATGTCCCTGGCTCTTATTGACGGATACAGATAAGATATAAGTACAATGTAATTTTGAAACTGAACGGCTGAGCTGCTGCAGCGCCATGACGCCGCATGCGAGCGTCGGGCCTGGCACCGACTGCCCGCCCCGCTCAGGCCGGCCGGCTGGCCCGCTCCGCTCCCTGGCCATCGCCGCGGGCGTTAACCCGGTGACCTCCGGTCCCGAGTGCTGTTTATAGTCTCTGAGGCTTGGCGTTCAACCGTAGACTCTAAGCCCCGCCCCTTTGATTGAGCGTCAACACAGGCAGATGTCTTATGAACACCGAATGCCGCGATGCGCCACTCAACATGACATTTCATCCTGTGGTCACTTTGTACCGACCGCCGGAACCGCAGCTGACCGCAGCCGTGTGACTTCACGCCTTTCGCCCCGTCCCCACTGCTGCCGATGATTGAACCGCAGTCAACCGCAGGGTCGTGAACAGCACTCTAGACAGGCGCTCTCGATCCCTGCCTGTCTCCACTACATCGCTGTATTAGCACTACACTGCACAATCAATCGAGTGTCCGAAATCCACCGTGACTCGCGGTCATGTTTTTATGAATTTCATCAGGCCAACTTATCTGTTTCATGCCTAGATAAGTTGAGATTGTGTGGATGTGGAATGCCTATTGCATAGATGCAAATGATATGAAACAGATTTACGCGTAACATGCAAATGCTTCTGACGTAGGTGGAACACAATGTGGAGGAATGCCAAAAGTTATTATTCTGTCGCGCGCGGTGGAACGGGTCAGTTACCTTGCCACTCAGGAATGACGTCACCCTCCCGAAGAATGGTGTCATCTCTGCTGATCTCTACTGGCTATGTTATTTTTGACGTCATTCCATGACTTCATAATAACGTCACTTTATCATCTTCTAATGTCGCACTAACAAACATCGCGAAATCTCATGTTTACAATCATGGTCATGGCGAGAATGATACAATATAGGATAGTTGTTGGAAGTTATTACTTACATTGATCTGGCTGAGTATTACATGGCATGATCATCCACGAACTTTGTGAAGTTTGATAGTAGCCGTTTTCACGATGGGTTATTTTGCGTGAAATGTTTTAAAACATTTAAAATGTTAAAAAAAGTTTTAGTAGTTGCCATTAGCCGTTTGTTAGTAGTTGCCACTACAAATGTTTTAACCCTCGCCCTACGGTCCCGTAGGGCGAGGGTTAAAACATTTTTCGCGAATAGGTCCATCGTGAAAATGGCCATTGCAAAAACATTTTAGAACATTTTAAAATGTTTTTTTAAAACATTTCGCTAAAATAATCCAGCGTGAAACGGTTATTTTCACGTTGGAATAATTTGCGAGAAATGTTTTATTTCCCTCGCCTACGGTCCCGTAGATGCAGGGTTATAGCCATTTTTTTTCTCTTGCGAATTAAGTCCAATCCGTAGAAGCGGCTACTACTAAACATTTCAAAACATTTTAAAAATGTTTTAAACATTTCCGCAAAACAGTCCCAATCGTGAAACGGCTATGTGATTTTTTGTTAAATGCCATCATAAAATACGTGTTGTGACTTACATTTTAAGATTTAACATCGCAAACGTTTTGTGGACAGCAATATTGTGGCTTCACTTGGGATGGGACAAGAACGTGCCTGGAACGAGTGAGTGACGGGATGGAAATGTGAGTCGGCAAAGTTATTTGAAAACATGTAAAAAGGGAAATCGTTTGGAATGCCATCTCTTGATGGACACTTATTTTTGGCACGATCAATTTAGGAAAAAATAAAACTAAAATAAAGTCAAATGAGCAATTAAGGCATGATGCGCTGTTTAATGTCGCCCTATTGGTAAGTTTCATCCTCTCATTGCAGGCCTACAAACATTGCCCGAAAGCCTTAGGCTCCCAGCTAACAAATAACGTTATGACAACGTTATATCAAATTGGAGTTTTACGTTGTGAAAATGTTGCAACAACGTTGTGAATATTGTGGAGAGCAAAGTTGTATAAACGTCGCTAGTAAAAGTTGCAGCAACGTTGCACCGTTATGATGTCACAACTTTGTTTTCGTTACTCTCGAAGAACATCTCGCAATCTGGTAACATAACCTAAATTGAGTAATATGAGCATATTTACCATCTTAATACGATTAATGACCGTCTACGTTAGTGACGTTAGCCATGCTCGACAAAACTAACGTAACAAAGTTGTGACAACAGTTTGTAAGCGTCATGAGGTAACGTTGTAACAACGTTCCTGGTAGTCTACAAATATAGCGCTGTAACAACGTTGTGTCGTTGCGCCGCAACATTTTCACAATGTTGTGACAACGTCATATTGTTAGCTGGGCTGTCCTTTTTAGCTATACATTTAAGCAGAAGTAAGACAGTATCTTTCAGAGACTAGATATATAACTCAACATGACATTTCATCCTGTGGTCACTTGGTACCGACCGCTGGAACTGCAGCTGACCGCAGACGTGACGTCATGCCTTTCGCCCCGTCCCCACTTTCCGTTATCCCCACTGCTGCCGACGACCGAAACACCATACCACCAAAGCACCATACCAACCAGGTAATATTGCGCCTCATTTGATTTTCCACAACCCTTGCATCTGTTGGATAGACGCATACGAATATCAGTACTTCTCTCCTTCCAAGCATACGAAGGGGGTTGCTGAATCAGAGATGCATTATGTTTAGGCGTCGAGCATTTCCTACCAGAACAGCCGACAACCCTGCCCCCGAACACTCAATAAATTCACAAAACATGTCACTATTACAAACCAGAGATAGGAAATGGTGACACCACCACCACCATACCCCACCAGCACCGTTGACACCACCACCGTGCCATAGGAACATCATTATGGCACCCACCAACATTATTTTTCTGCCACCCTGCTCGTTTACGTGACACTCAGTATGAACACCTTTCTCCTGACATAACGGAGTACCGCTCCAGACCGCCAGCGGCCTGCTTCCGCCAGCTGCAGTTCCGACAAACCTTGCATTGCTCCATGGGAGGCCCCTCCGATCGGCAGACAGTGGCCCAAAATGCTGGTCGGGTCCATGCCACCTACCCGAGCTGCCCGCTTCATTACCGCTGTGAGTCTCGCCGTAGAGATTGTGGCTCCTGCGGCGTCCACGACGAGCTGGTTGCTACCCTGGGGCCGGACCTCGATAAATTCCTGCAAAGCTCGGATGGGGCGGCAACATGTGAGATCAGGTCTAGCCTCTAAGGTCAACGTCTGGGGTTCGCTGATGTTTTTGCGACGGAATCCGGATGGTTAGGTGCGTCCCCGATAAACTTACATCTGACAACTTGAGTGTGTGTTGGTGCACTGCACCTTTGACTAATTCCCCGGGACGAAGAAGACAAAAAATCCCAGCAAGAAAATCGCCCTAAATGCCAACCGTTCCACGTGGCTCAGCCCCGTAGCGTACAGCTGATCGCAAAAGCTCAGCACTTCTTGTAAAGTAAGAGCCTTCCTGTCGCCTGTAGAGGTCCCCCATTTTTTTGCTCCATTCAGCAGTTGTCGTATCCGAAATTCGCCAGAATGGTCGGTCAACCTCCTGATTTTGTGCCCAAACGCTATGGCGGAGGCATGTGACATCATGGTTGAGGGGCTGCAATCCCTCTGAAACAGAGCTGCCAGGTATTCGGCCACGGCGCAGATGGGTATGGGAAAACTCAGTTTTCTGTCCCGTAGGTGATCTGACGCTCTGGTTCCAAACTCGCGCATAGAACCGCTTCGTGGAAGACGCCAGACCCGCCTCAATCAGGGTCACTTCTACAGTAGGTCGCTGAAGCTGTCCCAGGACCATTCCGTGGGATTTGGAGCTGCCGATGGCCTGATATTCCTGAAACGCTGCAACAAACCACGAGACAAGGCATCAGCACACGCATTTGCCTTGGATGGCATGTGTTCAGCGCATACATGAATGTTTCCTACTATGCAGAGCAGAAAAAATCTTCTTACCCAATCCATTAAGCTCGGATCCCTGCACGATTGGGCATTGATAGCGCAGACTACAGACAGATTACCAGAAAAAATATTGACACCGGCCTTTGAGCTCGCCGAACCAAGCGTGAAGGACAATTACGATAGGGACCATTTCTTTAACGGCGATAGTGATTTTGAAGCCGAGGTATCCACTGACCGTAAAGCCAGTCTGAACCGAGTGTTGCTCCGAACCCAATTGACCCTGAAGCATCAGTGAAAAGGCAAACTAATCGAGATTGATCCCAGTACCGCCACGTCATCATTGATTTCCCATTGAAGGAGGCTAAAAACATGAGCCATGATGCCATGTACTTGCGTGCTTGTTCCGTGGTGGTAATTTGCCGCCATGGTTGCAACGTACCCCTGGTCGTGTTGATCAACCTCCTCAAGAAAGGCCTTCCGAGAGGTACCGCCAGGCAGACGAAGTTTAGTTTTCCAATCAGGAGAACAGGACTTGCAAAGGAAAGTTTAGTTCAAATCAGCTACCAATGCATAAGCAAGCGAAATCGATTCGTTTTCAAAATTATGTGAGACTTTATGATTTTGCCCCCCCCCCAACTTCCGTTCTGGATCCACTGCTGACCACTCAACATCGCGCTCACCGCATGACCAGATTTTGTATTCGTTGGATGTGTTAAGTGTGCATACAAGCATGACGTTCGGCGGTCACATCGCAGTTGGACACTGGACAGGGTTTTATCTCATCAACTGAGCGGTAATGGCGCGTGACAGACGGCCTCAAGAAGACGGCCTGGAGGGAGAGTTGGCCAGACGCGGGTCTCATTAAGTTAGGACTGATGACACGTGAGACAAGAAGATTCATGTCGCGCAAGGTTCTCAATTTGTAATTCAGTGACATGCCATTGCCGAGCCTTTGTCAGTCGGATTCCCAAATGGATACTGGTTACCGGTCTATCTCGGGTGAGTCAAGTTCCTAGTTTTTGTTTCGCTCCATAGACTAGATGTTATGATCTTATCTAAAACCCAAAACTGAACGAATCAATTTTTAATGTCGTTAGATGCCTGCTATTATTTAATTTCAATGATGATTAAAAAAAACAAAAACAAAACAGATACCAACTGCAAGCAAACACACCTACGCAGTACGCATAACGTTAATGTAGACTGTATACATCAATGATGCCACCATCTTTTTTGCACCAGCTACTTTTATGCGTGTCGGCGTGGCCAAATTGATGTAATTGAAATAAATTTAAATTGGTGCAATATATCAGTTAATATTATACACATACCACGTGAGGCATAAAACACAGCCATTGTCAAAATAAACGTTCAGCAGCCTGTCGAGCCAAGAGATGCGAATACAATCTTACTGGCATGATTAGAGGACATTTTTCGTCGAGGGCTGCTTCCGATGTCGATAGAAGAACTTTCAGAGTCTGCATTTGGAAGCACAAGGCTTCTTGTCGGCTTTGCAGAAGACGGCTGCCGGAAGGAGCCACAATAGTCATGCTCCGTGGACACCCGAGTCTGAGCATCGAGGAGGTCACTGTGTGAAATCAGCTCTTGAAGCACAGCTGACCCAACGGTGCCAGTCTTCTGCATGGCCCCAGTGATTTTGGTCTTCTCTTTGGAAATTTTCCTCCCGACACTCTCAATGGTTGAAAATGATGGCGAGGCTTCCGGGTCACTGGGGCTTCTGCTCGTTTGGCTAGATGGCGTCGATGGCATGCTGCCTTCCAAGGCGTCCAGCTGCTCCTTCCACTGTGGCAGGAGCTCATCTGGGACGTTGTCCACTAACCGGAGCAGCGTGCTGCGCAGATCCGCCTTCTGCTTTCCGGCCTCAGCAACGTCGTCGTCCGCGCGGTCTGAAATACGACACAGTAAGTATGTTTACCAAAAACGCAGAAGTGCAATACTTTAAGAACAATATTTTATGGAAACTATTAGCACAATGCAAAGAAACAGATATATGATAGTATGACAGAAAGACCATGTTAAATGCAAACGTCATCCTAATATGCACCATATCGGGCCATCGGCCGGCATCGTATCGGTTAAAGGGACGAGTGTGCCTACTCACACTGGTTATGTGAAGTTGTTGCACTAGTCATAATAGAACAGATTTTCTGAATTTTAGCCATATTTACTTCATTTCCCCAGATTCACTTTAGTTTGCGATGTATTTCAAACGCCAATTCACATACAGCGTACTTAATTAAACGATAGTCACCAGAGAGCTTTCGCTACTAGAAGCATCCACTGCTCTTAAATTACAAACGCTAGCATAAATTAGTTAGCTCTGAGCAATTAGAAAACAACTTCGGTGAGCATGATAACAGCTGCCGACAGATCCTGATAACTATTAAGCAAACCATACACTGCTCGTATAGGTTTGTTTATCGTCTTTGGTGCAGCCATCATAGGCAACATCTTCGTTAACTCTGTCTTATAGTGACGATCGTTGAGTTTTCAAACAAAACAAATTTTGCAAACAGTATTAATTAAAATTTAAACTAAGGGCCTCCATACGCTGAATTTATCTACAATGATCAAAGCAATAGCTTCTTACCGTAATACAAATATATTTGACATTTCAAAAGAGTAGGCACACTCCCTTTAAAGAAAGCATACGCCATTGGCTGGAGAAAGGAATAAATGATGACACCTGAAACGATGCACAATTTCTATACACTATATCTTTTTAGTACTTTTTCCGTTTAATAGGCTGTCGTCATTCGACCCTGGCACCGCGGTCAAATTGCTTTGACTATTATACAAATGTTTATAGGAAGATACATAGTTGAAAACTGTCATTTATTCAGACACAAATTTAAATACGTAGTCTGCGTCCAACCTATTCTTTAAAAAGTATATTTTGTCTACAAATTACCTGAGTGTCGCTTGCTCAAGTCGACTGAGCTCTTCGAGCCGGCGTCTCGACACTTCGCGCTGCTCACTGGAGTCGACACCGTACTGCGCTAGGTGCGTAAAATGCATGTGCACGCACATGCGCTGGTACCTCTGCCAACATAATATTGCAAATGAATAGCATACAGAAACATGGCTATGGGTCAAACTTGGGAAATAGTACGAGTGCTCCTATTTACTGCTAAGTCTGACTCTTGCCCAGAAATAAATCAAACGTTAAGTTTAAATACTTTGCTGTGGGCAAATTCAAAAGATCATTCCTAAAACATGAAACGCCACCTAACAATGTCAGACTTTAACTCACTTTTGATACTTCTAGACACATCTTAAACCTCGAGAAATTGAATTAGTAATAAGAAATACAAATGAGAGTAAAACACGTAAAAAAATCGTTTGAGGGCTAAGCAGCCTGAGAAATCGTCGAGTCAACTTGTTCTCGCGATTTCAAATCAGATTAACTAGATTATGTAATTGCTGGATGCGCAATTACTACTATATATATATAATATATTATATTATATATATATAAATATATATATATATATATATATATATTATGATATATATATATAATATATATATATTATACTTGCGCTTGTTACATTCTGAACTTGGGGCTTTGGGCAGTGGTTGGAACTTTTATGAAATCAGTCGGGGGGGTGGGGGCCTAATGTTTTAATTTGATAGATTTCAATCCATTCTTACCATGCCAACGCATAGGCCCTAATGTTAAAATTTGAAATCAGGGGGGGGGGGTCGCCCCCCAGAGGGATAAAGCTCCACCCCTGGGCTTGGGCGTCATGTATTTGGATGACCACGAGCCGCCACCGATGTGGTGAGGGTTTTTCTTATGTTTAATTGGGTAAATCTTACATTGGCAAATAAGGGTAACTCATCCCCCCTCCCACTTTCGCCGCCACTGCCCCGTCCTCCGTATAACCTTTTTTTGTTTTTAAACCTTACTTACTTTACCAGAGTGAGCCTTCCCCATATGCCGTTTAAGAGCATTGGGGCTCTCGTATCTGGTACCACACTCAGAACATAACTCCACAACTGAGTTATTCAACAAAATGACCCAAAAATAGCACTATATCTAGCAATATCACAATATGCACCAATATCGGCGACCGACTCATTCAACAGATTAAATTCGAATGGGCGATAGGATATAAAGTTGTTATTGTTTGTGTACCTCAACAGTCACATCTGCGCCATGAAAGCAGCATTATCTTGAATAAAGTGAATCGCCCGCTTTTCCAGTGCAACGTCACACACATGACGACAGCAGTAGCTCCGCCCAGAAATCTATCCAGCTTTTAGTGCTAGCCTGTATGACCAAATGTAAAACAAGTCGACTATCATAAACATTTAGTAAAGAGTGACGTCATCGGCTCAGGGTCCCCGTTCAAATACACTGGGACTGGGGATGTTATAGATTTCAAAACCAAAACTCGAATTTATATTTTATTAGACCATTGTGGTTGTTTTAACTACTGCAATGCATAATTTCAAATCCAAGCACACAACATGGCTATCTCAACTCAAATATAATGTTAAGGTGGCAGAGTCCCTTTAAGGAACCATACGGGATACAGCCGGCTAGGAACCACATGGGCTCGACCAGACCAGGGAACCATATGTGTTCCGTTGGGCCAGGGAATCACCCGGGTTTCGCCAAGTCAGGGAACAATACTGGCTAGTGATGTCATTTTCCCAAAATTTTCTGACCAAAACCAATCCAATACCGAACAGGAAGCATTTTGGTTGACCAAATATTGATCAATTTTGTTTGAGGCCAAATTGTTCAAAATTTGACCGATTTTCAAATAGTATACTTATTAATACACACTGGCAAATAGCTTTGTTAACATCATAGTTCATAAAACGCACATGTACAGTTTCTAAAAAGACATTATAATTGTGCAAAAGGAACTAAAAGCATTTACAAAGGAAAATAGTGGATGCCGCAAGCAAAACCATTAATTTACATTAATTGATTGAATTTCGAGCAAATGGTGAATCAATTTGCTAGATAAAATAAGAATGCGTAAAAAATGTGTCAAAAGTGAATGATGTAAGATTAACCCTCGCACCGACGGGGGTCTGATCCAACTTCGAACCGACGGGGGGGCGGAATAACCGCGCCCCCCCCAGAGACTTGAAAATACCAAACGTAGCGAGAAGCAAGAAAACGGCGTGAGGTAGGCCCGTGTACGAAGTACTAGCGAAAATACCCAGTTATTTTTTATCAGGTCAATATTTGAAAGGTCACCAGAGGTAAAAAAGGTCAAATTTTTCCCCATATTTCGGAGTAAATTGAGCACTGGTTCGGCAACAATCCGGGCTAGCTCAGTAAATAACATAGCTAGGAGCAATCCGAAAAAAAAAACGATTGCAATGCTCTTGAAACAACTCTTTCGCTAACATGTTCCTCAGAATTTGAGAATCGGTTCAATAGCTTAAGGCTCCAGAGGTCAGCGGAAGGTCATAAATGCTTAATTTTACGAAATTTTTTGTTTTGTTAATAACTTCTTAAGTTGTTAAAGGTAGAGCAGTCCATTTTGCCACCTCGTGTTTCTCCACATCACGGAGCTGCGTACCATATATCGCATGATTTTAGCTAGGTTCAAGCTAAAAAAATTGACCTGACCGAGGTCATTCAAGGTCCAAAGTTCAAATTCATTTCTTCGATGAGGTTGACAAGAGAAACAGAAATGGTGAAAACCACAGTACTCTATCTTACGTAAGAAACACGAGTTAATTGTAATAAAACAAAAACCATATGAAGAACTTTTGGCACATTGGATTTTACCTTAAGCAGGATCAACGGAAGAAAAAAATACGACTTTCCATTCTTACAATTTGCTTCAGAATAGTGATTAGGATGAAAACTGACCACATTTAGCCAAGGTTTTGTTTTCGATTGGTGCGCATTTCAAATTTTCTCCATAGTCTATAAATTGGGAGGTCTAAAAAATTGACATGACCTCAGGTCACCCGATATAAAAAACCAAGAAATATACGAAATGTAGATATCGAAGGCCTCATACACACTGTGGAGTTTCCAAAAACTGTTTGGATCACCACTGGGCTTCGGCAAGATGTCAAAACTTACAAAAACGTGACTTGAGGTCAGGTCATTTAATGTGACCTGACAACGTGACCGTGAAAGTCAGGAAGTCATTTTTTTTAGAAAGTGTGGGTAATTGATGCCCAAATAGCTATCCAAAATTTGTCGGCGCTACGCGCCGCCGTTTTTCCGCTAGCCCGGAAAAACCTGGGGGGCGGATATCCGCCCCCCGTCGGTGCGAGGGTTAAGGTGACCGGAAAGTGTTAAAAAAATCAGCCTGACCGACCAATTGCCAAATCGGTCACAGTATGTTTTTGGTAACCAAAATTTGGGTAACCGATTGACACCACTAATACTGGCTCCTGCAGGCCAGGGAACCGCACGGGATCCGTTGAGCCGGGGACCATACGGGCCCCGGTAGGCCAGGGAACCGCACGGGATCCGTTGAGCCGGGGACCATACGGGCCCCGGTAGGCCAGGAGATCGTCCAGGCTCCGCCATGCCGTGCAAATATACGTGACTGACCAGGGCCCATAGGGGCCTCACTTTAGTGTTAGATACTCATACATGTCGGCAATAAGCCATTAGCTCCATAATGAATATAATGATAATACATAGCGATACACATCTCCCCAGGACACCAATCGTATATGCTATATTTAGCAACTTTCCGCCTCTGAAAACCCTCACATCTTTCTTCTCCCGCAGAAATTAATCCCAGTTTGGCCAGGCAAATTCCGATCTATTACTTCACTGTTATATACATGTAAAAAAACGGTCCACAAATCCACTGTGACTAACCTTGGCGCTGCGGCGTTCCTCACCACCACGAAGGGTCTCCAACCAGGTCCAAAAAGCCGCACGTTTGGGAGGTTCGCTGGATGAAGCCACAGTGACCGGCGCGAGTGACCCCGCGGCCCGAGGCCGCGGTGTCGTGTCAGTGCTCCCTGGCCACCGATTGGCTGAGCCCAGCCTCCTCCGGCGAGACGGGTCAGCTGGTGACTTGTGGATCCGCCTGAGGAGAGACTCAGCTGCCCCAGCTGGCTTCGGGATGGTGGAAAAATTGGCTAGTACTGGCTTATTAACCGTTCATTTGTCAATCGCCTTTTCAATTTTGTTTAGGTAAGTTCGATTTGGTAAAAAAGGGATAACGTTAAAATTAAATTGTGTACAAATGGTAAAATGTAAATGTATATAATTACGCAGTAATATTTAAGTAACATATACAACATATTCTTAGAAACACATCCACGTCTCGTTTTGAGACCACCCATATCGCCCCTGCTGACAGCTGTTCGTGTGCACCACCGCAGCTCGGCTCCAGCTGGACAGGGAGAGGCTGGCAGGGTGCCGGGCAGCGCGAGCGCAGGCGCCTCCACATCGACCCAACAACCAGCTCAGCCAGCGGCGGAGGGTGGCGGAGGGTGGCTGAGGGGCGTCGAGCTGCAACCCCGCCTGGCGCAGGCCCAGCCGCCAGCTGAGAGAGAGAGAGAGAGCGTCGGCGTCGACTATCAGCTGGGTTGGACCCTGCGACCTGCCACAGCAGCCCCCCTCCCCCCACCGCGTCGGTGCCGGTGTCAACAAAGCGGCCAGAGCTCGGGCGCGCTGTGACAGGTAGCAGGGGACGTCAGATCAGCAACAACGCAGCGCCAGTCAGCACTCGACAGCCAGGTGGGATTAGAAAATACCGCCTCAGGGCAGAGATGGCTAGATTCTGTGTGGATTGTAGGCTTGTGTCTGTGGTTTCCTTTGTCGCTCACGATGTTGATAATACTCATCTGGTATATGTGCAGCGGAAATAGCTGGTTATTGGTTACCAATGTCGTCATGGAAGCCAAACTTAATGTATCTTCAGTGACTGTGTCTTCAGTAGTAACTAGTAAGTGTGATTTACATTTGTTATTGATGTATTGTATTTATTTATGCCGACTACCTTAAAGATACAGATAAACAAGTTAAACGCTTCCTCAGCCATAACCATTGGATCACCATACTTGAATAACCATAGTCAGGCGAAGTTTTGCGAAAATAAGTGAAAGTTGAGAAGCAGTACACCAGTGATGTCATTTTGCCAAAATTTCCTGACCAAAAACAATCCAATACCGAACAGGAAGCATTTTGGTTGACCAATTATTGACCGAGTTTGGTTGAGGCCAAAAATGTTCAAGATTTGACGGATTTTCAAATAGTATACTTATTTATACACACTGGCAAAAATAACTTTGTTGATATCATAAATCATTAAACGCACATGTACAGTTTCCAAAAAGACATTATAATTGTGAAAAAGGAACTAAATACATTTGCAAAGAAAAGTAGTTGAAAACCTTGTTAGGTTACATTAAACACTAATTGATTGAATTTGTGTAATTCATTGAATTTCTCTAATTGATTGAAACTAATTGATACACTAATTGATTGAATTTCGAGCAAATTGTGTATCAATTTGCTGGATATAAATAGGAATGCGTAAAGATGTGACGCAAAAGTGAATTGTTTAAGATTAAGCTGACCGGAAAGTGTCAACAAATTTATAAGCCTGACCGACCGATTATCAAATCGGTCACACCATTTTTTCGGTAACACAAATTTTGGTAACCAATTGACACCACTACAGTACCTACACCCAGTGATAACATAAATATAAAGAAACAGTGATCCAGAAAACGTAGAGAACCAACACAATTGCAAAACAAATTATCATCAAATGCAAGGATATCACTCAACGAACACATGGTTTCACTAGTTGATCCTTAATGATCAAAACGCTGGTTTAGGGTTATAATTCCCAGAAATATCAGACTGCCTCGCTTAGCAATAATGACTGATTTGTAACAGTAATAAACGCGCTATCATTTTATTTGTAATCAAGCAATACACCAATTCATTCATTCGGTTATCTTCGTTTTTTAGGGGTCATTGGCTAGACCGTATCCTGGAACCGCCACGCCTAAATGACTCGCTCTAAATTATGCACGACATATCAATATCATACGGCTGTATTATATTGCTGACAGATGCGCAGAAGATAACTTCTTTGTTTGACCTTACATATCTGCCACACCTTTCCGTTGATAGCCTCCAACAAACGCAGTCAACTTGGTTAACCCGTGCCCGGCCGGGGTTGTGTTTAAACACCCCCGCAGGTTCTTCGACAATAGTATATATATTCCACGACAAATCAGCAAATCGGAGAGACAATTTGACACCGCTAAATCTTCGATTTGTATAAAACTTGGCAAAAAGGGTTATTGTGGGGCCCTGAAACACCTGTGATGGTGAAATAGTCTAGAAATAAATACTTTCGGAGATATGGCCTACAACATTTTTAGGAAAAAGCGTTGTAGGGTCATCTTTGGGGATCATTTTCTCTCCATAAAAATGCACATAAGGTTGGGGAAATTTGTAATATGAAACTGTTCATAATGAACCAATGACATCACTGTGATTATATGCGCTGCTGCGAAACAACAAGAAAACCTTATAAGCATACAACAAAGGTACAGAAATTGTCAAACAGAGGAGCATGTTTAACAACTCACACTAAATTGTTTTTGCAGATTGCCATTCCATCACTATATGCAAAATAGCACTTGCATGGTTCTCATTACACTTACATTTTTCCCTCTGTGTCCGGCTTCCACCGGTGTTGTGGTTGATATGCTCTCATGCATTCACCGCAACAGGTATGCAACATTAACTTGATCATGGGGTCTAATAACTTGTTTGCATGTTTACACCGCAACACATTGCATAAGTATACGCACAAAATTACCGCATATATGCGCTTCTGAAGTCATTTCAAGCTGAAGTCTTCATCGTAAAAGCACATGTTCACAAAATTAAACCTTTTTTCATATTGTGCCGTTAAACCGTCAGTTACATTTTTTGCAGGACTAGAATCAAAACATTCAGCTCTGGCAACAAAATTGNTCCAGGATCAACAGGATCCCACGATTTTCTTCTCTAGGATCCAAGATCCATAGGATCCCGCGAAAAATAACTTTACATGATCCAAGATCCACAGGATCCCACACTAAAAAATACTGCATGGGATCCAGGATCCAACAAGATCCCAGATATTGGATCCTATCGATCCTGGATCCCATATATTTTTTGGGGATATGGCCATGTCTGATCACCACATGTAAATCTTACACATTTGAATTTTTATGTATATATATTCCCCTACCCATTAACAGGTAGACAGGAGTGCCCTTCCATGCCCATGTGACCTGATTACGTTAAGTACCAGAGAGTTTAATAAGGATATGGATATTCAATCACGTTAGGTCACATCAACTCCCGCTATTTTTGTTATAGCGGGCAAGTGGATGTGAAATTGAGTATATTAAAAGTTTTCCAAGCAATGAAATGCATGCCCATTCATATATTTTAGTACCACCAAAAAGTGAAATAATGCTTACAAAAATCAACAACATCCCACGGACAAACTAATTTTCCCGGATCCCAGAATCCTGACAACATAATAATTTCCAGATCCAGATCCACAATGATCCCACGATAAAATAATATTGCAGGATTCAGGATCCAACAAGAATCCCAGATCTTGGATCCTAGGTATCTGGATCTTTGTATTTTTTTTTATTTTGGTCCATGTCTAAGTGAACAGCGGAGGTGTTATGCTTCAATGCATCGGACACATCGCAAAGAGACATTTATGTTTCAACTTTCACATTCCGACTAAATCCTTCCAATGTGCTGCAAATGAGTATATGCCGCAATGGTGCACTGAGGTCAGTCCCAGTGGTATTCCTGAATTTCGTCCTGAACAAGAAATGCATAGTTTGCAGAGAAATTAAAAACAACTAGGGCTTATTTGAATGGAAGTTATTTCTTCAGATTATCAAAGCACCTGTTCTGTCGCTCAGCAATGTAATGATGCCTTGTCAACAGGGTTGTGCTCGACCCAGATTTTTTTTCGACTGACGACTCTGACTCATTGGCTGATAAACAGTTTTTACTCGAATCGACTCTGACTCACTCATTCCGACTTTGACTTAGCTCCTGACTCCAAATTCTGACTCAAGAAAAATGAAATTCGACTCCAAAGTTGAAGTCGACTCATTTTTTGACTTAACCAAAAACTAATAGTTATTGACCGGGAAAGGGGGGAGGGTGCGGTCGGAATATTTAAAAGTATTTTCCTTTCCGATGCAAATGCCATACGGTACAGTGTTAATCTGTCCAAATCTCGACATTTCTGCGGCTTCCCAATCAACCACTTGGGCCAGCGATAAACTGAGTGAACTCAACTTTGATTAAATGTGACTCAACTCTGACTCAAACGAAAAATATATGTACTCAACCCTGACTCGATCAACAACAATAATTGTAATGAACATCAAACCTGACTAAGCTGAGCCAAATTTAAACTCACGACCTCAGAGACGAGCACAAACCATGCCTAGTCAATGACAAAACTGTCCCAATTCCCAACAACACGGTTCGATAAATTATCTAACTGTAGGACATTATCGGTTTATGTTGCATCGATCGTGCTAACACCCATTGACTTAACTTGACTTCTTCCAGATATAAGCTGTTAGTTTCCATGTCTAATATTTGTTAAAGATTTGAACGTTTTTTAGGGGGCAGCGTTCGTACGTGCTGTTGGAACTGGATCTGTTGGAACAGGTTAGCAGCAGAATATTATCCTATATATCTATATATCAGCAGATTTGGATGTTCGCCCCCCCCCCCAACAAAAAAGTTCGACCCCAAAAGTTCAAAAAGTTCGCCCCCCACCCCAAAAAAAAACTTGAAAGTACTTCCCACGCCCCTGGTGTTGGCTGTTCATAATTTAAAGCAACGTAACATTTTGCGGTAAAATTTCACGCAAGTGGTCCTTCCTAATTTGTTACCTGCATTTTCGCGTCGCGTGGCAAAAGCCACGCATAATTCACAAGAACCTTCTTAAAAAAGAAATATATCATAGATACTCATATTTTTCGCCACAAGGGTTTCAGTGAAGACCCAATACGCGTGACAATATTACGCCTCTAAAGGCAATATCCATCATTTTTCGTGAGTGGAATCAAAGGGTAATTAAGGAACGCTCTTTCGCGTGGTGGTGTCAATTTTTGAATTGAAGTTTGACAATAATTTAAAAAATGCATAACAAATTTATGTTAAAAAATTACATGTAATTTTCCCAATCATTTTTTAAGAAATTACCACAGGCGTATTATATGGTTCATTCTGATTACGAAAATATATACTTTTGCCAACTTAGCACATTCATTCCAGGATAAAATAACCCTCAAAGGTAGCATGTCCATCTAAGTTCTAGAAATTTGGCAAGGTCACAACTCCTAAACCATTAGGTTTGGAAGCGTGCCGTTCTCACCAACGTGTTCCAGACCGTCAATAAACCTATAAACCCAATTTCATCCAAATTTGAGAGATGGCGGTGTCAACCCCCATGTCGATTTGTCGTGGAATGCCCCAGTCTACTTTCATTCTGGATGTTCAGGGTGCAATTGTTGCTGAGTGATTTCTACAAGGTTATCTGAGGTCATCCGAGGTCATCAGCAATTATTTGCTAATAACTCTTGATAGAAAAGAGATAGAGACAAGCAGTAGATACCACTGTGTTCGTCTCGTCCGGCCGCGTTGCCCCATATGCAACATGAACCTACCTGGAATCACCAAATGACCTTGAACCTGAAGGTCAAATTTTGGGAATTGACCTTACGCAGTTCACCGTGTATATATTGCAAAGCGCCTGGGAAATGAAGACAAACACGATGGCGTCAAAAAATAATTTTTCCTTATCTTGTTTAGGTGAAATGTTATTACACGAAAACTGCTTTGCTAAAATAGTATTATTGGGAGCAATTTCCTGACCTCTGGAGCCTAAACTATTAATCTGAGCTCAATTTGAGGACCATGGTGCGATTTGCAAATTTCAAAGCCATCTATTTCATCTTTAAAAACGTTTTTGCTCCTAGCAAATCATAGATTCTGAGATAAATCCGGGGGTTTCTGGAAAGAGCCCTAAACCGGAAAATCTTACCTTTGGTGACCACTGGTGACCTCAATTGTGACCTTGATCTAAGAAAAGACTGACATACTTTCGATAGAGCTTGTCTAGAGCTATCTAATGCCGTTTGCCGCTTGTCGCTACGTTGCGTAGTTTTCGAGATCTCACGTGGGGGAATCAACCCCCCTGCAGTTCGTGTTCGGCGCGAACCCCCTGCAGTGCGCGGGTGAAACTGCAATTTCGGTTTTTCGAAATTTATTGAAACTCAAAATTTTGAGAAATTCAAAGACATTTTTTTGTTTTCACAAATTAAAAAATAATGATGATGTTTATGCTCTAGAAGAGTGCAATGAATATTTGCAGCAAATTTCAAGTCGATGTCTTGAAAAATGACTGACTTACAACCTTTCAAAGCCAAAATTCGACCAACCTCTATGTACACGCATAACATGGCATATTGGCAAGGCCAAAAAAACGTAAAATGCAATTTGTAATGCAAATCAATATTGCAGTACAAATTGCATTACGTTGGCCTTTTTATGATCTTATATTGTATTGGAAAACAATGTTACAGTTAATTTTTACCGCGTTCTTATTCAAAAACGAACCCATAACATGGGTTCGTTTAGAAATTGGAACAGTTATACAGTTTAGAAATTGCCACCGCATTTAAAAACCGCAAATTACTGAGAAGCTTCAAATTGATTATTGACGCATGGCTTTACCTTGTCCCATGGGCTTTTTTTAAAGCAAAAACCAAGTTGTTTTCAAACTCAAACGCTAAAAACGGATTTTTTTTGCTTTAAAAGCAAAGCAAGGGCGGATCCAGGGGACAAAAGGGGCCAATGCCCCCAAAACCTAACACCCAAAATCCGGCGCAAATTTGACACATTTCCCTGAGTTTGTCGTAAAAACTAAGCAACTTTTCTAGAGAAGTTTGTTTTAAATCAGTTATTGATACCATAAGCAAGCGGAAATCGTGGAGTTTTCCAGAATTATGCGATAATTTTGGGGATTTTGGCCCCCCAAACTGTCAAAAATAACACTTTCTTGGATCGCCAGTGAAAAAATCGCAAATAGGTACACAGGGTTAAAGGCAATGGGTTTTTAATGTAATCAATGTGAAGCAATCAAGAATGCCGGTTGGAACATGCCATACACGGTTTCTTAATTCGCCGTCAAACATACGCTAGCAGAGAAAGAAGCCGTGTGTACCTACCATAGCAGACTCAAAAATTATCGGTGACGGTACAGCTTACAATAAAATAGTTTTGCTCAATACAAACTGCAAGCTGACATCTTTCCTTTTCTGATATCCCAAAAGGTCGAAAAGCTAAAAGACAAACAAATATAAAAATAGAAACCGTGTGGTTGCAAAATAATTAGTGGCCCGAATCCGGAAAGAAACTTTAAATTGGCGGTAGGTAAGGTCCACTAAAAACGGTTTGACCCCCCTAAAAAAATGGATCCGCCCATGCAACTATACCCACTTCATCCAAATGATTGCTTGTGTAGCCGCTACTATACCAGGCGCGGATCCAGGAGGCGCGGGCGCCCCCGCGCCTCCTGGATCACTGTCGCGTCTCCTGAATCACTGGCGCAACTTTGTACATGTCGCCCCACCCCAGGGACGTAGCAAGGGGGGGGGGGCCACGGGCCATGCCCCCCCCCTGCCGAAATAAATTAACACTAGCTAGAATGAGGATCTCCTATTATTTTTTTTTTTCCCTTGAAACCTGACCCTACCCCCCCCCCCGGTCAGCAACATATGGCTGAGGAGCAAAATGTGATTGCACATTAGATAGAATGAGATTCTAGGAGCAAAATGTGATTTTTTCCGACGTGCTCCCCCTCCCCCCTGAGCAAAATCATGGCTACGTGCCTGACTAGAGGTGCCACTTTTCCACCTATTTAGGTACCCACCAGATGCGGATATTTTCTTCTTGCCGTTTTGGACATACGCGGGGGATCATTT
>VOPJ01005841.1:0-13987 GCA_014673585.1 Semibalanus balanoides
GAAAACATGTCTGTGTATCTCTAGACTGGATAAAGATATCGAGATGCGGTAAACTACAGTGGATACTGGATAGGTCTGAGTATTCTGAGACGAAAATGTAAATATACTTTTGTGATCTGAGGTCAATGTCAATGTTATATTTAAAGTCAAATATTGAAATTGTGACCTTAAATATGACCTTGACTTTGACCTCAGATCACAAACGTATCTATGTATATTTTCGTCACAGAATTACTTAAACCGATTTCACTGTCATTTACTGCATGTCGATATATCTTACTCCAGTCCAGAGATACACATTACACATACATGTGTTCAAAGCGCTACCTGCAATATTTTACCTTAAATTACGGAACCATGACCTTGACCTTAGATCACACAAGGAATATGTGTCACATTTTCCTCATCAGAATAATTAGAACCTATCCACTGGTGTTTACTGCAACTCGATATCGCTACCCAGTCCAGAAGATACACAGATATATGTTCCCAGCGCCGCCTAACCGGAGTTTTTGCTAAGCTTAAAAGCAACTCCTTTATAGGCAGAAACGTTTTTTCTCACTTTTTCTTCTGAAAGAATATTGATAAAGACTTATTTGGCTTCAGACAAAAAGTTTTTTTTTGTGCCATTCAGATCGAGGTATTTCATGGAAAACTAGGTCACAAAGTCACGGGGTCAAAAAAATAAAAAATGAAAAATCCGAAATTTCGCAAACGTTTCCTCGCATGATTTCGATAAAAATATGTGACACATTATATTACGTTCGAGCAGTTCGTTTACAAGATACAGGCGGTCAAAGATGGCCTTACAACATGACCTCTCAAAAATGCCCGAAGCTAAACTCGGTGACTGTTGATCTAAAAAAATAAGACTGTAACAGCTGGCTTTAGCGCCCGAGATTACCAAATACACTAATTTTCAGAATTTTGACAAATATGAGGGTGTTAAGCCTTGGTCGATTTGTCGTGGAATGTCCCACAGGTTAAAATTAACATGATAAAAACGACAGAGACAATGACAATGTGATGGTAACCACGATCGCTCAGTCACCTGCATCCAGTAAAAGTCGTTTGAGAGCGCGATGGAAACATGCGACTGACATTTCGCGCATTTCCACCGGGAGCGCGTTGTACCACATAGGTCCACGATACAAGAACCGGCGCCTCCCAGCCTCAGTCCTGACAGATGGCAGACGCAGATCGTCATCCTGACGGGTTCTCCGAACTCGTGCCTCGCAGTTTGTTTGGATGGGGCTTTCACCCCCTGCACTGGCGAGGGTTAGCCTGCACTTGACTGGGGTCTCAGCCGAACGCCATGGACTGGGATGAAGGATACCTCTTGGCTATCTTCCGATCCAATGATCGCAGCGAGACGTGCAACTCGCAAGGCGGCATTTGAAAGCTCTCAATAAGACACCTCAAAAGCATACTTAAAGGTTTCAAATAGAGGTCACATGTCAGGTCACGGTCAGGTCAAAAGTCAGAATCGATATATTTTAGTGTATTGGCCATACTTGCCATCCAAAGCCTCCGACTGCAACCGTGATCACCCAAAGTGCTTTCAAAGATTTAATACACATTCCGCATGAGCTAAGTGAGATTGTTGGCAAAGTTCGAGGTCAGGTCACCAGACATGGGCCAAGATCCGAACCAAGATCCAAGATCCATAATCCCTAGGATTCAAGATCCTGGATCTTGTTGAATCCTGGATCTTGCAAGATCATTTTGTTGCGGGATCCTGTGGATCTTGGATCCTGATAATTATTGTCGTATGATCCCTGTGGAGATCCGGTCATGAAAAATTGTTTTGATGTGGGATCCTAACCTGTGATCCTGGATCCTCGAAAATCAGTTTGACGTGGAATCTTGTGGATCTTGTTAATCATATTGCACTTTTTGTGGTGCTAAAATACAAGAATGCATGTATTTCATGTTTTTAAAACTACCCTACTCAAAGTCAATGGTGTAAGACTTATATGTGGTGATCAGACATGGCAAATATCCCCAAAATATCTGGGATCCAGGATCCCTAGGATCCAAGATCTGGGATCTTGTTGGATCCTGGATATTGTTGGATCCTGGATCCTGCATGATTATTTTCTCGTGGGATTCTATGGATCTTGGATCATTGATTTTTTTGTTTTGCGGGATCCTGTGGATCTTGGATCCTGGATAATAAGAAAATCGTAGGATCCTGTGGATCCTGGATCCTGGGAAATCAGTTTGTCGTGGGATCTTGTGGATATTGGATCCTGTTTTTTGGCCTTGGCACATGTCTGCAGTTCACAAAAGGTCACTATGCTCAAATATCTACGAAAGCCATGCGACATATGTTGTATGGGTTATTTTACACGTATAATTCGATAGTGAGTAATTTTACCACCTAACTTCGATTAAGTGAAGTTCAATTTCAGTTTCAGTTCAGAGTATTTTATTAACATAAATACAATCAAAATGAAAATACATTAGCGGATTGGCGCAAAAGCAAATAGGACATGAAATTAAGCGGCCATCTCCTAAGAGTAAAACAAATATAAAATACAAACTGACAAAGTCCACATTAAGCAGGCCTAACAGAAGATATACATAACAATAATAACTGAAGAATAACAAAATCAGGGGATCGGACAGCGCCAACCCCGCCAAAACAACCCTCCGAGCAACCGTAGTTGACTCATGAAAGGGTCCCAACGGCACCGTGCAGCACCGAGGTCAGGTCAACAAGTGAATGGGTCTATGTACTAATGTTGGGTGTGGAGATGAATCGACGGTGTGTGAGCGTATAAATGCGAATGGAGTTTTGTATAGTGCAGTGTGGTCAACGAGCGTTCCCTGGCTTTAGTTGCAGAATTTTTGCCAAAAAGTGAGGATGTCAATTTTTGTTTGAGCGCGGAGAAGGATTAAGTATATCGAATGGGTAGATAGTTTGATATTCGCGCATGATAGTTGTGATCGTATGAGTATTATGTATAGGGGCATCCAGAAGTAGTAACTGGATTGCTATCTTCGTGGACATGGTGCCTGGCAGGTGGTCATGCTGGGACTTATAGTGTGCTGTGGTGTTGGGAATTCGGAAGCAGTGTTGCATTTAGTGTCGTTTATATCACGACGCCGAAGTCTTGGATGAATAGAGTGCGATGACTAAAGACACTGAGGATTGCCTGTTTTATTTGCCGTAATGAGATGTAACGCTGGTGGTTCTGTCTTGCCCCCAAATTCGCTGCAGACCTGAGACGACTTGAAAGTCAGAATGGGATCTTTGGTGTTGCGCAAAGCTGCAGGGAGTAAGATATCCACTGCTGATAGTGGAAGGGATATACGAACAGTTGGAAGGATGTGAGGCGAGTTGGAGGATGGTACAAAGAGGAGGGCGTTTTCGCAGTCTGAAGTCCGTTAAATGGATAAGCATCTATGTCTTGTGTTCTAGCAAGCATGTCGTCAACATATGAAGAAGAAGAGAAGGATAGTCATAGTATAGATACGAGTGACAGAAAGAGTAGATTTGTGAATGATTCCTTGTCTTCATCGTCCCAACCCAGTCGTTAAGTAGTGCAGTAGTTCCGGCTGATCTGAAACAGTGCTCTCCGTCAACTAGTCTCGCGGCCAGCTGGTTTGAAGTATGTCTGGAAGTCGAATTGTATCGCCAGCGTCAAATTTCCGGTCCGTAGATGAATATCACAAATATCAAAGGTGTGGTCTAATGTATGAGTGTTAGATGTTTGTTAAGTTAGGTCTGGAGAGAGAAATTTGGCTATAGATTAGATTGGTCCTAGTATCAAAAATGTGAATTGTCCGGATAGGTGTTAATTGATGTAGACTGGTGAAAGTGGAGGTCGGGGTAGAGAGAGTTAGTCCGAGATGTTAGACAATGGTCGCAGTTAGAGAACATCTTGTCCGATTGGAAAGAAAAGTGTCAAAGTCTTGTCCGTCGTTGATCTATTGGTGAAGCGTTCAGTTGTCACGGTTTCTGTGCGTTGAAGGTTAATTGACCCAGTCCACTCCTATATGTTAAGTGGCGGTCCAAGTCTCATTTTGTAATGATTGGTCTGTCGTTCTGGCTGTCATATGGGTGAGTATAGTACAGAGAGGTGTCGTCTAATGGCAATAGAAACAGGGGTCATTTTGAGTTATTGTTGGAAAGTCAGTTAAAGGGAATTATAGCACTTGGGAAAAGTATTAGAAGATGAAGTAAAGAATGCCCTGCAATCCACGGTCCCTAGGCATTATTTTTGCGAAAAAGTTCATAATTTGTTAGTAATTTGAAAAAGTGTAATATGCTTTAATGTGACGTCAACAACCAATCTTGCGTCCACAAAGCGAGTTGTGTCGTCACAATCGGAAGGCATCGAACGGAAAAACTTTGCGCCCGCCCTAGTGACAGCTGCTGTGCCGGCACCGCATCTGATGGTCGATGCACCGGTAGAGCGTGGAAACGCGACTGACTAGAGGCGACCGCGCTCGAGCTCTGGTTCGAAGTAGGACGTGGGGGACACGCATGACGGTGAAACCACTAGTGCTCACCGAGCGCACTGACCGACCGTCGGATGGCGGTCGTGCGCCGCGGACGCAAGGTAAACTGAATACTGGGTGCGGTACGTTTCACAAAAAAGCGAAGTGCATGGTGGCAAATCACAGATGGGAGAACTACTGATGACGTATGCGAAACGTCACGGGATTTGATGACGTTGAAAATATGGACCACATATGACCAACGGTTTTTGCGTTGAAACTCAGCAACGAGGTCGCTTTGGAGGGGAAAAATTTCGGATTGGGTTTCTCAGCACACCAGACAATCTGTGGCTTATCTCAGTTAAAAAACTAGTGTTAAAGGGCTAATATTCCCTTTAAAGAATACAATTGATAGCCAGCAGAGGTACCAAGCCACTGAGCCTTGAGGGCAGCGCGAGAGATTGTTTTCAGAATGAGAAAAGCTATTGCCACACACGAACGCATTTGTGTACGGTCTCTTTAAGTATTGATTTTAACCATTCTAGAAGAGATCCAGAGATGTGAATATTCTATCCTTACATTTTTCAATTAATCCCGCATGCTCTACAATATCAAAGTATTTATGAAAAATGTTCAAGAAAAACTGCTGCGCGATAAATTTATGATTTAAGCGTTCAATGTTAGAGTATAATTTGATGGTTAAGAGTAATATAACAATTGGATTATGTGTGCTGTGGTGTCGGGACGATTATCCACTTTGTTTTTTCCGTCAATAATTTATTATCATTTATATCCCAGATATATTTTATTAGAAGACAAGCTTTTTCCAGAATTTTGGAGAGATTCGACGAGAAGCAGATATAATAGGCGATAGATATATGTTGGTCTGAATCTCGAGAGGTGGTAGGAAGCCTATTGTATTTTTTCTGGGGCTTAAGATGTATTATGGAGTGGAGGGATTTTAGTGGTAGTGAGAAAAATGGAGTAACAGATATATCACAAGCATGCCTAATTTTATATTATCCCAGTGATCAGAATAAAGGAAGGTAAGGAGAAATAAGGGAAAAATTTTAGTCCTGGGGTGAGGGATTCAACTGAGTAAAGAGAGGATCACACACGGTGCCGGGGCACGTCCAGACTAGTGCGCAGCGGGGCCGCCTGGCACGAACATTCAGAGAGGAAAGTCTCAAGGATCAAATATATCACTATGGATTCTTTCAATCATAAGTAAGTTAAATAATTTCTAAAAAGTTGAATAGTAAAGTATTTAGTTAAAAAAAGAGTGATTTTAGAGAGAGGGGTATTAGCAGAATTAAAATAATGATTTGCTAAAGAGGACAATCTATAAGTATAAAGATTAAAAAAGCCGGTAGAATTTTGGGATCCTAAGTTTCTATATAGTTCAAGCTCAGAGTAATCACAAGGTCATCGTCCAACAGTTAAGGTTAAAATTATAAATTAATAAATATGAATACAAAAATGCACGTTTCCGGTCCAATTTTGCCTCAGAAACGCCGTGGTGATGTTTATTTGTTCGTAACTGGTTATGAAAAATCGAAAGAATACGTCATCGGTCACTCATACTTTAGAAGCCATAAGGCAGACAAAAATGGTGACATTGTTGTGAAATTTTGTTTTGGAATCGCCCACATGTAGTTCTTTGAAGATATATTTTTTAAGATTTTGATTTTGGCATTAAAAATGGGGTTTAAATTTTTGACGGCCAAAAACCAATATTTTCAACAACAAAAATCCGAGATAGTTATTGTGTAGCCCTTGCTATTTAAGTACTATGTTTTCACAGTTGTGTATTGCATTTTGCTTTAAAATGTGGCCTTTGTACTGTCTGTTGAAGTTTCACTGATATTTTTCGTCAACATCGTGAGTAGTGACGTCACTAAATTCCCTATCTCGAAAATTGTCGATGCAATTGCTTTATGTTTGCACAGAAAATGTAACACTGGTGTAGGAGAAGGTACCCAAAGTTTCAAGTTGATAGAGCTATTGGTTTTTAGCTCAGACATGTGCCATGGCCAAAAACTATAATACAAGATCCACAAGATCCCACGACAAACTGATTTTCCAGGATACAGGATCCACAGGATACACGATCCACAGGATACACGATCCACAGGATACACGATCCACAGGATACACGATCCACAGGATACAGGATTCACATGCTACAGGATCCACATCAATCTACAGGATCCACAGGATACATGATTCACAGGAAACAGGATTCACAGGAAACAGGATTCACAGGAAACAGGATCCACAGGATACATGATCAGCAAGATATAGGATCCATAGGATACAGGATCCATAGGATCCAACTATGTTGTATCTCTCCAGGATCCAAGATCCATAGGATCCCTTGAAACATACTTTTCCAAGATCCAAGATCCACATAACACGACAAAATAATCCTGCTGGATCCAGAATACAACAAGATGCCAGGGATCGTGGATCCCGGATGTTGTATCTTGGCACATGTCTGGTTTGTTTGCATGATGCTTTTATGCTTAACCCGCGCCCCGCTGCACTCCAGCCGAACACGTCCCGCTGAGGGGGGGGCAGATTCTGCCCCCTCGTTATCTTCCGAACCAATAACCGCAGCGAGACGCGCATGGCGGCAATGGAAAGTTCTGAACAATACATATCCAGAGCATACGCTACATTTTCGAAATAAGGTGACATGTCAGGTCACAGTCAGGTAAAAGGTCAAAATTGAGATATTTTGGTATTTGGGTCATATTTTCCATCCAAAGCCTTAAATTGAGACTATTTTTTGCACAAGTGCTCTCAAAGGTATAATGAATCTCCCGCATTAAGCAAAATTGAAAGCAAAGGTCAAGGTAAAGATTGGGTCACAAAAAGTCATTGGTAAGAGGTCTACAAAAGTCACGCGACATATGTTTTATATGTTGTTTTACACGAATAATTCGATAGTAGGAGCCATTTGTACAGCCTGACACCATAAAAAGTCGAAGTCAAGTCATGTAAGGTCAAATTGTGAATCTAAAAATATAAATAAAACATACATTTTATAGGCTAGTTTTGTCTCAGAAATACAGAAAAACAAACACACAAAATATAGAAAACCAGAAATACAAAGAAAAGACGACCAGACAAAGAAATGTATTGGTCTTGATCTGGTCAATAAAAGTAAAAAAAAAATCAAAATATGACGTCATGAGTTACTTATATTTGTAGAGCCATAAGTAAGTAAAAAATTAAGGTATTGCATTGAAACTTTGTTTATGTATGGTCCATACTCAGTTCTCTCACATATATTCCAGTTCTGTAAATATCCTTTTTAAAAATCGTTTTTGTGAGAAATTATCTTTTAAAAAATAAGTTTTTTAGATTTTTAGAAATCAAAAACTAAAAAAAATCCGAGATTGTGATCTTAAAGACAATGACATTGTCTTCCTTTAGCTCCTTTTCGTTTGTGATTTGCTTCAAACCTCCATTTTCTGCGATTTTTTAAACATTTGTCGTTTTTCAACCCCAAATAGCAAAATGACGTCATTAAAACGTGATTATCTCCCAAAGTACATCAATTTCATCGACATTTTCTGAGCAGACGTATCATTGATGAAGGATAGGGTAGTATAGGTTTCACGTTGATATCTGTCATAGTTTGAATTATGGAGAAAATCCGGGAGGGGGCAGATTATGTCCCCCCCCCCAGCGGGGTGCGGGTTAATTGAACTACTTCACTTTATTTCATGTGACACTGGCTTTGTAATAGCCACATCTGAGTGGAATAAGCCTACGACGTGCAATAAATAAATAACAAAATAAATAATAAATAAATATTTCGCCCTACATTCAGTATAAAAACAGACAGCTTTACAGAAGTGAGTTCAGACAGGAGGCGGTGCCTTTCAAACGATTCTGAGCTGCTGCACCCGCGGCTGGCACGCAGTCGCCCGCAGCCCCCCCCTCCCCACACACACACACACAGCCAACTGGCGCGGCGTAGGGTGCGGACTACACAGCCCGCACAGACACCAGTCGCCGGTGCGGCGGGGGTGCGCTACAAACCAGCCCCACAGAACCCCGTCACCGGTGCGGCGGTGCGGGCTACACAGCCCCACAAGACACCCCGTCACCGGTGCGGCGGGGTGCGGACTACACAGCCCACAGACACCCCGTCACCCGGTGCGGCGGGTGCGGGCCTACACAGGCCCCACAGCCATCGCGTCACCTGTGCGGCGGGGTGCGGACTACACAGCCCCACAGACACCGCCGTCACCGGTGCGGCGGGGTGGCGGGCTACACAGCCCCACAGACACCCCGTCACCGGTTTTGCGGCGGGGTGCGGCTACACAGCCAACAGACACCCCGTACCGGTGCGCGGGTGCGGGCTATACACAGCCCCCCAGACAACGGCCCTCGCTTTGTCACGGACAACCACCGTCACCACGACCTGGAATAGATGTTGTTATAATAGCCGTCGCAAGCAGAGGGGGTTTGTTCCCTGGGGTGGAACTCCAGCCCTCTACAGGCACTTACCTCTGGAACGTGACGGTTTTGCTGGCAGGCTGCTAAACATGCTGTGCGCAGCTCTGTAGCTACTGCCGGCGGCCTGCTCCCTTTGAAAGCCTGAAATGCTTCTGGCGGTGGGAGACCGCTGATGTTGAGCTGTCAGGCTGGGGTCGTGGCGGGGAAGGGGGTGACGGGCACCGGTGAGACATACGACGGCCCTACGAGCAGCATCTGTTGTCGGTGGCGGTAGAAGCGTTCACCGGGCTGCCGGGCGGGGTGCGGACTAACAGCCCCACACGGGACACCTGCACCGGTGACGGGGTGTCTGTGGGGCTCGGTCTGTACGTCCCGCAACCCGCGGCCGTGCGCGGGGTCCGCGGACTGAGACAGGGCGACATGTGCATGGGGCCTGGTGTAGTCCGCACGCGCCGCCAACACGGTTGAGGGGATGTACTGTTGGGGCTGTGTAGTCACGCACCGCACGACAAACCCCGCCCCCCGCCCGCAAGCCCCACCCGTCGTGCGGCGGGGGTGCGGGGGCTACACAGCCCCACAGACACACCCCGTCACCGGTGGGCGGCGAGGGTTGCGGGGCTACACAGCCCCACAGACACCCCGTCACCGGTGGCGGCGGGGTGGCGGCTACAAACAAGCCCCACAGACACCCCGTCACCGTGCGCGCCGGGGTTGCGGATACACCAGCCCGCAACAGACACCACCCGTCACCGGTGCGCGCGGGGTGCGGACTAACAGCCCACAGACACCCCGTCACCGTGCGGCCGGGTGCGGGCTTACACAGCCCCATCAGACACCCCGTCAACCGGTGCGGTGGGGGGGGTGGCGGGCTTAACACAGCCCCACAGACACCCCGTCACGGTTGCGCGGGGTGCGGACCTACACCGCCCACAGACACCCGTCACCGGTGCGGCGGGGTGCGGGCTAACACAGCCCCACAGACACCCCGTCACCGGTGCGGCGGGGTGCGGGCTACACAGCCCCACAGACACCCCGTCACCGGTGCGGCGGGGTGCGGGCTGGCTTACCGCCACCACAACAACGCACGCATTCCACCGCTGAGCTCAGCACCAAGGCTCAACATTCAGCGGTCCCACCCGGCCAGAAGGCATTCAGCTTTCAAAGGGCAGGCCGCCGGCATACCTACAGAGCTTGCGACACAGCATGTAGCAGCCTGCAGCAAACCGCTCACTTCTCAGAATCGAGTTCCACCCAGAAAACTCGCGTTTCTGCTGGGTTTTAGAACATCCATGCTTGTGTTTGTTTCCGTGACAAAGCGAGCCTTGCCCAACATTCAGGGTACAAAAACGGAAAAAAAAACGTATCAAACTTCAACGCCAAACAGATTTATCAAAATCACATCATGACGACGTTTCATAATGTATCGCACCAAATCATCCCATAGTCCTACCGACACATTACTGTGCTCCGCACCCCACCTCGCCACATGATACTGCCGTCCGCCATCGACCTCTGCACCCGCTACTCACATCCAGTTCCCAGAGGATGGCCCCCGTCCTCCAGCCATGATGCAGGCGCACGTCCGCAAGATCAGTGTACGGGTGGTCACCGAAGTACAGCACGTCACCGCCGGCCCAGCCAGTCAGCTGCTGCAGCTGCCGCACGTTACCCTGGCAACGAGAGACGCCAGTCAGCTGCTGCGCTGCCGCAGCGTTTACCCTGGCAACCGAGAGACGCCAGTCAGCTGCTGCAACTTGCCGCCGTTACCCTGGCACGAGAGACGGACAGTCAGCTGCTGCAAGCTGCCGCACGTTACCCTGGCAACGAGAGACACAGTACAGCTGCTGCAACTGCCGCACGTTACCCTGGCACAACGGAAGAGACGCCAGTCAGCTGCCTGCAGCTGCGCACGTTACCCTCTGGCAACGAGGACGCATCAGCTGCTGCCAACTGTCCCGCACGTTTACCCTGGCACGAGAGACGACAATCAGCTGCTGGCAACTGCGCACGTTTACCTGGCAACGGAGATGACCCAGTCAGCTGCTGCAACTGCCGACGTTACCCCTCTGGCAACGAGGACGACAGTCAGCTGCTGCAACTATGCCGCACGTTACCTGGCAACGGAGAGACACCAGTCAGCTGCCTGCAAACTGCCGCCACGTTACCCCATCCTCTGGCACTGAGAGACGCCAGTCCGCTGCTACAACTGCCGCACGTTACCTGGCAACGAGAGACGCAGTCCGCTGCTGCAAACTGCGCACGTTACCACTGGCAACGAGAGAGCGCCAGTCCGCTGTGCAACTGCCGCACGTTACTGGCAACGAAGAGACGCCAGTCCGCTGCTTGCAACTGCCGCACGTTACCCTGCAACGAGAGACGAAGTCAGCTGCTGCATTGCTGCCAGCAACGTTTACGCTGTCAGTATTTTTCGTCGCTATTGTTCACATATCTGCCGAAACGGGGAAACATCAGAAATGTGTAAAGTTGAGAATAATGACGAGTATCTCAGCATGGCAAAATCGATGAATATAATTAATTCAGTAAAAGTATACTATGCCAATTTTTACTCTAACCATTTAATTTCATCCAACGATTAAAAAAACGCTAACGACGTCAGCATCGGCACACATCTAAACATCACAATTCGTCTTGCAACAATAAATGCGATACTTCAGCGCCACCACTTAGCCTGTAAGTTCGCAAATCACCCACCTCACAATAAATCTGTCCCTTCTCGATCTTGGTGACCTGACTCCACGTTTTCGACCTCGTCTCCGGGTCATACTGCCGCAGGGGAGACGACCACTGCGTGAAGAACTTCGGCTTCTTGGCCTCAACAATCACCAAATCAAACCGATCTCTCCAGTCGGCGCCCACCAGAAAATTCATCCCTCGGTCTCTGTAACAAATCACCACACAAAACACGCGTCAAAAGTCACGCCGGAAGTGTCCTCCAAAGATGCTGAGTGACCGAGCACCGCCGCCCCAGCATGGGGTGACCAGTTGATAAGCATACCGTACACATTCCACGCATACCTGACATCCACCGCCGCATACCTAGAGTTGTGCACGGGTGAGCTGAGGCAGGCGAGCCATTATAAAGGGCCTTTGGTGATGCGTCGGCCGGCCATTCATCTGTATTATAGGCGGCAAGTGAGATGCGAACGCCAAACGCGGCATTTCCTGTCACACCGCCGACCGGGAAATAGTTCAGATAGTTCCGCCATTCACCGATAGATGGTAGCACCGGCACACGAACAGTGAACACGCACATACGCACGTACGCCTGCCACAATGCCCCATTCGAATAGCTTAACAACTTAACTTGACAGCTTGAATGTGGATGCATGCAGGCTGCAAAGAGCATTCTGTCCCGGAGTTCGATCAAAAAATTGACCCGTTAACTGAACAACTGAAGCGTAACTTTGATCGTGACGATGCATGTCTTTAAACATCTCTTGGTAAAACATTGTTCTGGAACTCAGTGCCGTCCAATGCAGAAACAAACCAAAAACTGCTCACGACTTTTCAAAGCTGGAGACTTTGGAGCACATAAGACAACAAAAACGGACCCTGTTTATTTTCACATATGCCCGCGTAATTTCGTGTACCACCCACTGCCTGGCCTGTCTGCCTGGAGTCACTCACACGAAGTCGAACGGGCTGTTGGTGACCAGGAAGAGCTTGCGGTCCTGGCGCACCAGTCTGTCCAGGTATCGCGCCAGGTCGGGATTCTCCGTCATGTAGTAGGCCGGGTCCCTGCCGACAATGTCATGCATCCTCGGGTGGATACTGCCGATCGCGCTCTGAGGGGCAGACACAGACAGTGAGGACAGGGACGGACGACGGCGGGGAGGACAGACGGCAACGGTGAGGACAGTCACGGAGGACAGTGAGGGCAGGGACGGAGGACGGCGAGGAGGACAGACGGCAACGAAGAGGACAGTCACGGAGGACAGTGAGGGCAGGGACGGAGGACAGCGAGGAGGACAGACGGCAACGGTGAGGACAGTCACGGAGGACATGTGACGGCGAGGACAGTGACGGAGGACACATGGGGTCGATTTAATGTAAATGTACCAAACACATAATCGACGTTTCAAAGATTCGAGCAAGGAAAAAATAAACATCTGGGTGGAGGAATGTTTAACTCTATAAATTGCACATGGATACCCTTTCGTTGAGCGTCGCATGCATAGAAACAACATCAGAGCAGCGTCAAACGAACACCAGATATCTTACCCAGTGACCGTGTCGTTTTACCCGCAGCAAACAGCCCTCTTCCCACCCCGGTCTACCCCATCCCTACCCTCTACAATCTACGCACCCTGACGTCGGAGAAGAGCACCGATGGCTGGAAGTCGATGTTACCCTGGATGAAGAGGTCGGTGACCTGGCACATGAGACACATCTCAGGTAGCGAGAACAGGTCAGCCAGCTGTACCATCCGCGCCTCCTGTCGGCAGCAGAAGACATTTATAAATGTACAGTACAGATGGACTGTCAGTATGACCGTACTGGGTTCGATTCTTGACAAGACGGGAATTTCGCGGTGTCGGTTAAAAAAAGACAAGAGCAGTAATTGATAAACGGCGTTACAAAAGCAGGAACGTTCATCAAAAAGTGTGTGTGTGGGGAGGGGAGGCAGTAAAACTTTTATCTCGTCCGTAATAGAAACCCAAACCCCCTATGGAAGATTACATTGCAGATTTGGGCTCTTCTCATCGTTGGCGAATATTTTGCCAACAACTTCTTCTCATCCAAGCAAAAATAACAATAACTAAATAAAAATGTCAAAAAGTGAGGGGGCATGCCCCCTCTCCCTTTTTCCTAGGCATATGAAGGGCGTGATGTGACTGTGCATGAACAGTACACAAACCTCACCTCTTGCAGAACTTCCTCTCATCTCCTATGAACCTTTAAAATGGCAGGTAAACAGCTTGAGCGGTGAAAACACCGTCAGACGTCACCATGACGTGAATAATGATTTAAGCAAATGCACATGTGAAAATTTACGACATAGAATTTATGTATTTGTGTATTTGATCTACAAAATACTTAATTG
>VOPJ01005844.1:0-16183 GCA_014673585.1 Semibalanus balanoides
AGCCATACAAGTATTTTTAACATTTGGTTAAGTCAAATGCAGTCTTTCGGCCTCCGAAAACACCTCTGCAATTGGACCCTGTAAAATGCCCGAGGCTATAACTCGATAACCTGAGGTCAAGTCGAGCTAATATTTCACAGCTGAATTCAGCAGCAAGATAAACCATACACCAAATTTTGAACAAAAAGTGAGAGATGAGGTCGTTTCGACTGCTCGAAATGTCGTGGAATGCCCCTCCTTTAGAAATTTGAGCTCAATTCATACCTGAGAGAAAGACGTGGTTAGAGAGCCAAGCCAGACTTGTCCAGAGCATTGCGAAAGAAGCAGGGGCGGCGGAGGGGCAGCTCCCCCACTCAAGAAGCTGGGGTGGCGTTGGGTGGTAAGGATATGTTTATGCCCCCATAAATTTGTAACAGGGGCCCTCCAATAAATAAATTATATTTATGTTTTTGACCCCCCCCACACACACACACCCCAAAAAAAGATATCCCCGAGGTGCCCCAGCCAGACTGAAGGTCCCTCTAAGGCCAACAGAAGGCCCTCAGTCGGCCTGAGGGGGCCCTCGGTAGGCCTGAGGAGGGCTTCGGTAGGCTTGAGGAGGCCCTGGGAAGGCTTGATCGCAGGCCCTCGGAAGTTCTGAGGGGCCCCCGGAAGTTTCATTTAGGAGCTGTGCAAAATATAGCGACTTCAATCCGAGGAGATATCATTTCGCGACATTTTTTAGGGGACGCCTTTGGCCAAGGGGACCTCTGAGTTTCTTTGCCCTCCCCATCCATCCATCTGATTATACGGCTCGGACCAGTATGGCGTCTTCTAGAATTACTTATTTTACGCTTCTGATGATGCCGTATTGTACAGAACACGGTGTTAGCCTCACTGGACACCACGGACTTCGAAAGCAGGGGACGTGTCCACCCAACAGGGGTTCCGCCACGCCTTTGAAATTGGGGGGGGGGGCGAGATGGAGGGAAGCCGAGTGGTCGCCATCAGATAACGAAATGTTATTGACCGGGGGTGGAGCCGGGAGCGTCAGCAAAAGCTTGTTAACAGAGGAGAGTTAACAAATAATTAGTACAGCTGAACAGTTTGAACACTGATTTATAGTTGTTTGTTCGGTAAAATTGGGAGAATAGTCCCCCTGGCTCAAGAATGTGGTGATATGTCCCCCACCAGTGAGAAGCCTCTGCCTCACAACATTTCTGGATTGAACATTACCGGGCGTATGGGCGTTGCATGGGAAGAATCGACTTCAAATTGCTAACTTCCCCAACTTTGGGGATGTGGCGGGGCTATTGCTTGACAGTGGCAGCGTCACAGAACAACGTGACGCATCACCACATAAAACGACGCCACGCCACACCTCACACCCAGCCACGTTACAGCACGTCTCACGTAGCACGTGGCGGCGCTGCACGCCGCGCCACGTCACGTCACGTGTCACCTGACAGCCGAGCCGGGGCGTGACAGACGATAACTCGGCGACAGTCACGAGCGGGCCGGACACTGTAGAGTGCAGACGGCCGCACAGCTCGGCACCGGCACAGGTGCGGTCGAGGCGTGGCTTCCGAGCGGCCAGAATGATGCACACACTGTTCGTGTACTTGGGGCTCATTTCTAGGTAGATGGCCCTAGAAAGAAGGTCTCAGAGTCTGATTCAGCTTACAAAGCAGTTAAGTCCGATATGAATATGAATCTACCACGCTCTGACGAATCTACGGAAAGCTGACCTTCACGTTGACGTAAACTCAAATTTTTTTGTAAGCGTTTCCGTATCAGATAAGTCTTCGGAAGCTTACAATGGAATAAGCGCCTTGTATTTGCTGCTTTTCATAGTATGGCCTAAAATGTGTCAACATTCATGTACACTCTAACCGCTCGTCCAATGCGTCCCACCAGACGCTTTTCACGCCTGTCGTGCGGGGACGCCCTCAGTCACGATCGGATAGGAGGGCGGCCAGGAGGACAATCGTGCGTGAAATTACTCCGTGTCGCGCCGGTGACCCCGCACTTAGGACAGGCGCCGGGCACTCCCCGAGTCCCCCCCCCTCACCCCACCCATGCAGGTCGTGTCTGAACCCCTCCAGCCGCAACCACATAGCATGCTCAAAGGGGGGGGCCCACCACCAAAGCACGCTCCGCACAAACAGACAACGCCGCCTCCTCCGCCAAGCGTTCGCCGCCCACCTGCACCTCTCCCTGCATGTGGTGTCTGACCCCTCGGACCCCCAGATCCCCCATTCCCGGGCCGCCTGGCTGCATATGAGGGGAGGGCCTTGCCGCGCCGGTCGCCTCCCCCTCTGCAGCAGGTCGTGCCGCTGCCGAACCCGCCCCTCCATCCTGTCTCATTGCACCAGGGGGGGGGGGGCGCCGCGTGTTGGACGACAAGTCACTCGTGCACGTGTAGTGTGACACTCTGTGCACCAGCCACCAACACACTCTGCTGCAGAGACCATCACAGTTGACAGTCACGCTGTCACGCTCTGTCAGCATGTCACGTCACGCCGTCACGCTCTGTCAACACGTCACGCTGTTACGCTGGACAGCGCGCGGTGCTGTTCGCTGATGGATGAAATCCTACACCAGACCACGGGGCTACCGACAGGGGTATCGATTTATATACTTTTGGGGTGCATTAGCCCCCCATGGTACCCTCGGCCCCCATGTTTTTGTCTGCTGGCGGATTCAAGAGGGGGCAAAGCGGCCAAGCCTCCCACGCTGCCTGAAATGGGCAATTTAATTGACACGTTTCCTATTTCAAAATAATATATAAGTAGCTTTTACGAAGAAATGTTTGTTTTAAATTACCTCTTCTTGTATATAAAGAGGCGAAGTTTGTTTAATTTAATATACATGTGTGAAACTTTTGGGGATCTGCTCTCCAAATAACTTGTTTGGATTAAAGGTCAAGCTCAAGTTCAGGTCACAAAACGTAACTATGCGCAACAAATATCCAAAAGTCATGCTGCACATGTTCAATGGATTACTTAACTTGTATAATTCGATCGTGATAGTCATATTACCACCTGGCCTCATTGCAGTTGAATTAAAACTCGTGTGTAGTGACTCACTAACTTAGCTACCCAAAGTTTAGGTACCAAAAGTTGCACGTTTATGTCGCTATTGGTTTTTGAGCTACTGCGAAAATACGTCAAGGGAGATATTCCCCCCTTCAGTCAATGTCAGGCTAGCATTGCCGCTTCACTAAAACTAAGGAAGGATTCAAAGTAAGGCCTCTGGCTTTCTGGAGGATGCAGACCGGCCTATTGCCCCTTTAGCCCCACCCCCCTTGGGCACGCCTATAATTGTAACATGACATATTCGCACTGGGGCGTAACTTTTCCAGAAATTTGTTGGGGGCTAAGCTGGGAAAATCGCTTGAAGTACCATCAAAATCCGCAAAAAAATATCACTAGATTTGACCCACTTCCTCGTCCAAGCTGGTTGAGGGATTGGTGGGCTAAGGGCCCACTGGATTGGAAATATTGACCTCACCTAAAACCTATATAATAGCCAGTACCTATACTTTGGATAGCAACTTGTTTCGAGCTATCTAACGTCTTGTTTTGCTTATCGCTACACCGTGTGATTTTCGAGATCTTAGGGGGCGGCTATCCCCATGCAGTTTGTGGTCCGTGCAAACTACGGCAGTGCTCAGGTCAAATTTACTTGAATTTTTATTTTGCATTAAAATATTACGCGTCTGCGATGCTCTGCCCCACCTCAAACTCCATCCTCTGCCCCTGTCTTGCCCTGTTCCACATCTGTCTTGCCTTGCCCTGCCTTGCCCTGCCTTGCCCTGCCTTGCCCTGCCTTGCCCTGCCTTCCCTGCCTTGCACCTGCCTTGCCACTGCTTGCCCTGCCTTGCCCTGCCTTGCCCTGCCTTGCCCTGCCTTGCCCTGCCTTGCCCTGCCTTATGCTGTCATGTACTGCCCTGTCTTGCCTCTGCCCCACGTCTGCCCCGCCACTGTCCCGTCCTGTCCTGTCCTGTCCCACCTTGTCCAGCCCCACCCTTCTTGGCCTTGTTCTGCCCGTTGCCGCCGAACTGTTGACTGCCTGGCCAGTGGTGTCGGCACAGTTGTTACATTGCCGTGCTCTCGGTGAGATAAGTCAAGGTATATTACCCGATACAGATAGAAACTTTCAGTCAAATTGGTCAATTTTATGGTCATGTCTATATAGTATAGTTTGAAAAGCAATAAAGGCTAACATGGCTAAAATTTGCATTGGCCGACAAAGGGAACTGTTCCATATTTCACAGCCACCGAAATTCACATTTTTTGGCAAAACAGCACTAGTAAAATGTTGACGGTGGGCTAAAATTTAGGGGTGGCAATGTCACCCCAATAACACGGCAGGGGTGGCAGTCTGCCACCCCTGCCCCTATGGTGGCGCCGCCACTGGTTTCGGTAAAGCCATGACGCTGATAGGCTCCCCTTGGATCCGTCCCTGTTCGCCCCCCCCCCCAATAGTTTTCATAAATCGACACCGCTGGCTACCGAACTACCCGACTATACCTCCGAGTTCGGTAGCCCGAGCCCAGTCCTGGATCTGTCACAGCTTAGGTCCATATCGGCAGAATGATGCGCGCCATGGAGAGAAAGAGAAACTCTGCCTGTAGTAGGTACTATGTTGATGGCTTTGAGGGAGTTTGGCTTCGGCGTGATCATTACGTGGGCCGCCGCACATCACGGAGTATGGAGCGTGGCGGAAATCCTGAATATAAAGACACCCAGGCAAGGAGCCATAGTTTCGCCAACTCTAAAACAAGCGGTCTCGGGTTACCGGAAGGCAGAGATTTTACCAAACATCGACCTTGTCATCACTCCCTGTCATAGCTCAGTCACCGCTCAGTCACAGCTCAGTCACAACTCAGTCACAGCTCAGTCACAGCTCAGTCACAGCTCAGTCACAGCTCGGTCACATCTCAGTCACAGATCAGTCACAGCTCGGTCACAGCTCAGTCACAGCTCAGTCACAGCTCAGTCACAGCTCAGCAGTGACAAACTATTGTTGGCTACTGTGTTGCAGGCTGCTGACGTTACTTTTTTAGCACGTGACTGTTCTGTCACCGGGAAGCTGGCTGCAGCGAGCTGCGACACAACCCTCACCATGTTGGAGCCAGGAGCGGCGCCGCCGATGGGCGGGGGTGCAGAAGGGGAAGTTGCCCCCCCCCCTCTGCCGTCGGGCAGGGGGCGATAACCATACATGTATGCCTCCGGTCACTTAATAGGAATGTTTCACCTTCTAAAACTTGTAAATTATACGCCCGTTATATGCAAATATAATGTTAGTGCTGCTGAAAATGATCGTGATATTAGTTTCTCGAGAACGTTATTTTTGGGGGGACAATCACGTCATTATTGAGCTAAGAGAGAGAGCTATAGATTATAAGTACAATGTTTGTAGATTATTCTAGCGACTTGAATACAACCAAGTCTTCTGTTATCGTACTTGCAGTCATAGGCGTACCAAGGGGGGCAAAAGGGGCAATTGCCCCCTCCCTCCATGAAGGTCCATACGTGCCCCCCTGGCCAATGGGCCCCCTTTTTTAAATAGGGCCCGAAGGGCCCTATCTTCTCTCTAAAGACCACGCGAAGCGTGGTCTTTAGAGTGTTTAGAGCACATCAGAGGCTCTTCAGAGTTCTTCAGAGTTTATTTTAGGTCAGAAAAGCACCTACCCCCTAGGCGAACCAGAGTGCCACCTCAGGCGGGCCAGGAGTGTCTCTCAGTGGCAAGAGGGCCCCTCAGGTGGTCAGAGTCATAGGCGTACCAAGGGGAGGGGGAAAAAGGGCAATTACCCCCTGAAGGTCTGTGCGTGCACCATTGACCCATGTGCCCCTTTGGAATATGGGCCCTATTTCCAATATAAAGACCACGCAAAGCGTGGTATTCAGAGCACTTCAGTTTTTTCCAAGGTTCTATAAGTCAAAGGGCCCCCTCAGGCGGCTCTGGGGTTCCATGGATGCAGAGCAACCAAGGCCTTTGGAGCATTAACTGGACCTCACACATTTGGCTAGCGCGGCCAGAGACGCAGCCAGACCTTCGACAAGGGGGGCATGGCATCCCATGGGCCCCCTCATTAAAGGCCCCCCGAAAAATGTCGCGAAAATAAAAAATATCCCGGATTTAGGCCACTACATTTTGCAGGGCCCCAAAAAAGTATAAAAAGGAACGTCGCCAACCATTTTTAGCGAAAAGTCGGTCCATTGGTGGACACATGCACCCTGTGCCCCCTGCTGGTGCCTCAGTGCACGAAATAGGGCCTGCCCCCACGGTGCTCTTACACAATTTCGCCGTGTTTCGCCGGTCTGACAAAATACGTCGATTTTTTTGGGGGAAATGTACCTGGGGTTCCCTGAAAAATAATGTTTTTTGTGATTTTTTTAGAAACAAATGTTGAAAATATGCCCCTCTAAGAAATATAGTGGGCCAAATCAGATGAGTTTTTTAGTGGGGTTACATTGTGCCCCCCGACCGAAATTTCCTCCCCTCCCTGAAGCAAATCCTGTGTACGCCACTGCTTGCAGTAGGTAATCAAGCCAAGGTTCGAGAAATACAAGTCGTTTTCTCTCAGGACCAACAATCTTTAAGTCGCTGTCAGCCAATCAGCGGTGGCACTAGCTTAGACGCATGCTGCAAATTATAAATTAAATTGCTTAAACACGGTCAAGTTTTTGGGAAATGGTTTTAGTAATTTACACTTTTCGATGCCTAATAGCCAAAGATAATGGCTATCTCAGTTCAAAACCAATACAAAGGTGAAATATTCCCTCTAAGAAGGCCACTCCATGCTTCAAAGAGGCCCCATCACGCAGGCCCCATCACGGAGGTCCAAGGGCGTCGTCACGAACTGAAAATTACTAGGGACAAATCCAGGTGCACGTGTAATTTAACATGGGACCATATTGGGAGATGCTGAAAATTACTAGGGACAATGTCCCTAGTAGTGGTGCCAATCGGTGCGAACATTTTCGGAAATCCGAATTTGTCCGAACACCGATCGGTGTTCGGGTCGGAACATAAGCATAATTTCTTTGGACATTTTCGGACATCCAATGCCCACCGGATGGTCTCTGTCTGTGTATATTTATGAATGGATAAATAATTATTTTGGTTTTCTGATATCCTAACTGTAGCGTTATTTGACACAAATGCCTATATTTATTTTATGCATATATTGTGAATGATACACGGGACGTTTTAGCCTTTAGGTGCATTCCATATCAACCATTTTGTTTCTGCTTTCGGACAAATTTCGGATAAACAATGATCTTCGGACAGTTTCGGACGGACAGCTGACCATGGTCCTGAACATCGGTTGGGCATTGGACAAATATTTTCTGAAACTGACACCACTAGTCCCTAGTGTCCCAAGTTGTGGCGACGCACATGCGGAGGTCACAGGGGCCCCTAGAAGCCAGAGGGGTCCTATGGAGGTCAGAGGGGGCCTCTGAAGGCCAGAGAAGGACATCTGGAAGCCAGAGGGGAGGTCAGAGGGGAATCTATGGAGGCCAGAGGTGGGCACCTGGAGGACAGAGGGGGCCTTTGGAGGTCAGAAAGGCCCCTGAAGGACTACGGAGGTCAGAGGTGCCCCTGAAGTCCAGAAGCGGCCCTCTTGAAGCCATAGAGGGTAGGTGAGAGAAGCCCTATGGAGGTCAAAAGTCCCTTCTCAAACGGAGGCCCACTCTCAAATGGAGACCCCGTAAATTTCTGTTTGCCTCCTGAAAAAATCCGTGGCGTCGCCGCTGGTCGAAACCCTCGGCTGGGACGGGTACCAGTGCACCTCGGACAGATGTCACACCAGCCCGCTAACTCCACATTCCCCTATCATTTCACCAACGCCGGCACTAGCACCAACACTTCTGACGCTGTCGCTGTCTGTACTGCGCGGTCTTCTTGCCGCAGATAGGGTTACCAGCTCATTCTCCAGTCTCCATCACTGTTCTGTGTAGTACCACAGCAGATTCAGACGGTACCGACTCATTTCCAGGTCGGCTGAGTGCCGCTTCATAACAGTGTGACCATCTCACGGGCTGGCGCCAGCGCCAATTCGTTGCTTCTCTGACTCGCCCGGCAGAGAAGCACAGGAAGGGGGCGGGGTCGCCGGCGCGACTGGGCGAGAGTGACGGGGACGGACGGACGGTCAGTGCCTCTCAGATAAGGCTTCCCCTGGCATGGCACCACGCCATGCCGAATCTCTGTCCTGAGGGACCTCCCCACCTGGTCGGGTCGCGACGTCGTCGACGTCGATTTTCGCTCAGGACTCCACAGCAGGTGAATGAGTTGCCAATGGACGTACGAGGTTTAAACGGGACATTTCTGAGTTCTGACACCACTGGAGCACATTTGTACCGAGCTACCAGAGCTCTGTGACCAAGCTAAGACCATTGTCAGAGCTCAGACCGCCGGCCGGTACTTGGTACCAGCCTCTCATCTGTCGTCAGAAGGTACCTGGTACCAGCCTCTCAAACTCGAGTCCTCGAAGGTACCTGGGTACCGTCCCCTTCAAGCCTCAGTCATCTCCTCGTGTCGTGTCACAGAAGTTCAGTCCACATGGTACAGCCTCTCATCTGTCGTCAAGAAGGTACATGGTCAGCCTCTTCATCTGGTTCGTCCAGAACGCAGTACACATGGTACCGCTCCCTCAGCCTCCTTGTCGCTCATCTCATCTGTCCGTCGAGGTACCTTGCACGTAACCCTCACAAGCTCCTCAGCTGCCTGTGATCGTAGCCCTCCTCATTGTCGCTACAAGACAAAGGTCCCTGGACCACACCACAGCTCCCCATCCCGTCCTCTAGAATCTGCTCCGTTCAGACAGGTCCCGTCGTGGTCGTGATCCAGGGTTCCGGCCAGTCAGCATCCCGATGGCGCTACCGAGATCCGATCCGAGCTGCAGCTCTCTGCTCCGCCTCGGCCCGATGCGGCACCTCGGCCCGGCACCAGCGGCCGGCCGCTCCGTGTCGGAGCCGGCCGGTCAGGCTCGGACATTCCTGGCTGAGATCCGATCCGATCCGACCGGTAAACTTCCCGTCATAGGAGTCGATCATGCGCATTGTACACCGGATGTTCGCCCGACGGAGCATTAAGCTGTCCCGGAGGGAGGAGCCGGTTACCCTCAGGTGTGCTGTAGGGCGATGGCATGTGAAGGTCACACCACAGCTCGCCGACCTCAGCGTACTGCGCCGTGATCTGGGGAACTCGGGGTGACGGACGAAAATGAGTCAACGAGGGCTACGGGCCCTGGGCTCACGGAGGACACTCGGGACCGGGAATCCGGGGTGAACGTCGGATCAGAGTGTAACCGACAGGACCGGGCAAATATTCTCGCTCGAGGAATTGCCTGAGGGTGGACGAGGACGGGAACGCGTCACGAAGTCTATCACTATACGAGAACCTTGGGCATCCCGGCGCACGCGCGCAACCGCTGCGCTGGGAACGATGGACGGGATACGAGGAACGGGGACGGGACAGGGACCGGGACGGGGACCGGGGACGGAAAATGGTGACATGAAGGACGGAACCGGAGTGAGGGATATGGACCGGAATGGGCGGGACGGAACGGAGTGAGGAAGATGGGACGGAACGGAACGGAACGGGAACCGGGACAGAGACGAGACGGACGGGACGGGATAGGATGAGGGACGGGACGGGACGGAGTGAGAGAGATGGGACGGGACGGGACGGGACGGGACGGGATGAGACGGGACGGGACGGGACGGGACGGGACAGACAAAAGCTGGATGGGTTGACATGGGACAGGACAGGACAGGACAGGACCTATAGGACAGGAAAGGATAGCACATGACGTGATTAGGATAGACAGGACGTGACAGCGCAGGAGAGCACATAACAGCGCGGGAGAGCACATAACAGCGCAGGAGAGCACATAACAGCGCAGGAGAGCACATAACAGCGCAGGAGGGCACATAAACTGAGCGCAGGAGGGCACATGACACCATCGACCAAGGAGGGGCACATGTTACACCATGCATGAAGGGCACATGAAGGACTCACGCGCCCAGCTGACGGAGCGAACAACTTTCACTGATGATCATGCATGGAGGGAGCAACATAACATGCAGAGGGCACATGACAATCGCAGGGCAAGAAGTGATAGGGCAGAAGACGCACAGGACAGGGCAATGACAGCTATAGACGGGAAAGATCGAAGACAAGCTAACCTACCGTCTCCTCAGCTCACAGTCCGTGAAATCCCGTCCAACACTGCCCACCACGGAGCGTGTAGGCTTCGGGACAGACCACGGTTGAGGGGTGGTCGAAGACAGGGTGGGGAGTGAGGGTGTCAGGGATCAGGGTATGGGGAGGCAAAGCTTTGGGTCCGTGGCTCAGCCGTCCTTTTGCCGCCGCATCTCGATCGCGGATACGGTGGCAGGCCCAGTAGAGCGGCTCGCATCATAGAGGCTCAATCTGACGGCCCCTCAGCTCCGTGATCGTCACAGGGCCTCACCGAAGATCATTTTTGAGAAAGACGCGGATAATAATATTTTTAAATAGCAAAAGTAAATGTGTTTTTCTCCCATTCAATTTTATAATTCACTATCATTTTTACATGTATAGTTATTAAATATGAACTAAATAAGTACCAAACTGCAATTTTCGAGGCCGCTCAGACCCAACGAGATGCACGGTCTATTATTCCAAATAATTCAGCCCTCGTAGATGCTCTCTGTGATTCGAAACACACACAAATGAGTCCTGCTACGAGGCCCGGCCGCCGGCGCTTCCGGCGACTCCCCGCTATACAAGCTATCAACAACCGCTTCCCTCAGCTCCTGTGACGTCGAGGCCACCAGCGAGCCCACGCCGTGCAAGACACGATGCCACGAGCTATATGGCTTGCCAATGGAAGTCGTCGAGGCCTGAAACTGTTGGGCACCTCTAAAGCGATTATTCAGCTCATAATAGTCCACGCGTACGCAAATTTAAGTTTTATGAAATAGGGGGGAACCAATTTAAACCTGGGAAAAAATCTATTGGTTTTAAAACACATATGTGTCTCGCAACTATGCTCTCAACATCACCCAAATCGGATCTATCAGAGAGATCGTTTCTCCTTGTGAATCACGTTCATACACATTCCCTTTTTCGACCCCAGCGAAGCACCGCCGGCGGGCAGACCGCGACGCGATGGCGATAGGTGTGAGGCCGCCTGGGGAGTGCAGGCTATACGGAGCCATGTGGATCGAAGTTCAACATTGAAAACCCCGCGGACAGCAGTTTTACGACTGTCTTAACTATTGTCTTATAACCGATGGTTGTTGTCTTAAAATCACTGCAGCGCGTCCCAGCATCACCGCTCCGATTTCCACACTCTTCAGGTATCTCTCCACCTTTGTGATGAATGTCATACCTCACTCAGAGATGTGTGGTGACACGTAATAAGACGTGTTTTTATTAGCTTGTGCTGCTCCATTACAGAGTGACCCGGTCTGGCCTGTGGGTGGGTGGGTCACACTTTTGTTCGTGTGGCATCCGGTAATGGTGAGCCATCGGGGGGGATGATCTGCGAACCCACGGATGATGATTTCGGTGTGAGAAGCCATAACTATTCTCGGGCAAAGGCTACTCAGCCCTGACTGAGGCCCTGGCACGGCGTGAGCCGAGCCTCTACGGAGCAGGATAGGCGGTTGGACCGGCAGCCCGCATCCGCTCGCGATATGCAATGTTCAGGCAACTGCGGTCATTTTCGAATGAATTACCAATCCGTGGCGACGGTGATGGCCACCAACTCGTCTCGTCGCAGCGCTCGAGTCGCTGATCATGTCGCAGATATGTCGTGTGGCTTGCTCTGTAGTCGTTGCGTCCCCGTGTAGTGATAACTGCGGTCCGACGTGGAAGTGTGAACTGTGACTGTGGTGATAGTCTGGAGCTGATTATTCCCGACTGGACCTTCGTGGACACCATGACAAAGGCGAATGATTTGTATATTATTTCCCTGATCTAAAGCGGGAAGTCCTTTGGTCAAAGATTCGAAGAAGCGATGGAAAAAAAACTGACCGACGGACCGTCCGAAGGTAAGCGTCTCTCTATTGAAACTCACGCTGTAACATATTTCCCGTTTCCATTAATTATCGGCTTTCTGGCCCTCTGGGCCTCAGGTACCTTGATGGCCGACGAGCCGCCCACACTGGTGGCAGGTCGATCGCGCACGTCGCGCGGCGTTATATGCTATTTGGATGTCGTGATCGTCGGATGCTAAAATGATGCTTTGGATGCAATCATTGGATGGTAAAACTTCGATACGGATCCGGCGCGGCGGAACAGCGCCGGTTCTGGTAATGACTGAGTTCCGGCGGCCGGTAGTGCAGATGGACGCGGCTCGACGGTCAGCGTACCGCCCGTGACCAACCGGGGCTCGGTGGCCAGAGACGCACCACTGACCACGCCCGCCGGGCAGCCGGGGACGCAGTCACATGGCTTCACTGGCCACCACTGTCCAGCAACGCAGGGTAGGAACGGCATATCACACAAATGTACAGTGAGGGCACTGGTGTCGATTTGTATACTATGGGGGGGGGGCGGGCCCCACCAATGTTGTCAAATTTTAACATTAGGCCTATGGCGTTGCATGGTAAGAATGGAGTTAAAATCATTAAGTTAGCATTAGGGACCCCAATAATTTTCATAAATTGACACCGCTGAGTGAGGGAGAGGGGGAGGGAGCGGCGAAACGTCGATCTGGCTTTGTGATAGCCACAAACCCCATGTGCATTGTGTTCCTTTCATGCGTTTATACCACTGCATAAAGCGGTCATGACCTGAGCAATGACCGAGCACCACAGTGCGAGGGTGATCACACCAGCAGATCGACATGTTAACAGACAGAGACTGGCACCAGCCCGACCGACAGCAGGAGCTGTGAGAGGCGCCACCAGGAGCTGTGAGAGACGCCGAGCTCTGGCCACCAGCCCGGCTACTTGGCGGAGTACGGGTGTTCGAACTCGGCTCATCCCCTCCCCGACCCTCTAGTCAGTGCCACTGCGGCTTCGCGGCGCTGGCTGGGGTCGATCGCGCTCGGACCACACGGAAAAACGACTGCTCGGTGAGACCGACCGCCAGCTGAGCCGACGCTGCATTCCTCGCAGCTGATCAATACCACGACGGCGCCGCTCACCTGGCCGCTGCCGGCCGGGACCACAGCCACAGACGGACTCACCTCCTCATCGCCAGCCGGGCTCATCACCACCTCCAGTCCGGTGCTCAGGCAGACGTCCATGGCGGCGTCTCACAGCGGTGCAGTCTCTGCGGTTCGCGGCGGTGCAGTGCGGTGCGGTGCGGTGGTGCGCGGCGCGTGCGGACGGCGCGGCCCGGCGCTGACGTCTGACGTAGCGCGCCGCCGTGCTCGGCGCAGGGTAGGAGTTGGTGGCGCTCGGCGCGCAGGGTGTGGATCCGGCCGCACCGCGCCGCCACCGCTACCGCAGCCGACGCCGCGAATCGACCGACGGGCACTGATATCGCCACGGCAGCCTTCCACCGGCGGCGACGTCAACACATATCTAGTTCCGCTGTCTGCAACATTGTAGGTGCTAGATGTTGGAGTGACATCGGATGAAATGGTTCTTGGCTGGGTATATTTTGTGAAATTTCACTGATGCATTTTAGGAAAATAAAAACGGTAGCGAGAATATCATGCATCTAAGATATAGAAGGTACCTGTCATATGGGTACCCAAGGGGTCAGGGAAGGGCAAACATGGAAGAATCACCTCCCCCTGCGGAAGGTCCATACGTGCCCCTTTGGTCGTATGTGCCCCTTATAAAAGGTCCAGTACCATACATGCTAACAGTGGCAATTGGTAAACTATCCATCGGAGGGTCGGCCGGGGATCCTGGCAGGACGGCTGGGCTCCTCCAGGATCGACCAGGGCACCTAGAGGGTGAACCGGGCCCTTGGAAGACCCATCTGGTGATTCATGGATAACAACCAGGGCCCCTGGAGCGGCGACTGGACTGACAACAATTTGTCCAGGCCCCTGAAATTTACACATCGAATGAGCGAGGGCCCATTCTACATACCCCAATTTTTTTAACAATTTTGTTAACAGCACCTGATATCGTTGAGGAGAGACCACTGCACAGCCTCAAGTGCACGGCGTGGTGCGCCGTCAGCTGCTCGGGCATCATCGGCCCCTTATGGTTCGAGGACCACGCCGGCCGAACGCAGACAGTGAATGCAGTAGCAGTAGATACCGCTGCATCTACTGGCGGATCCCGCCGTCGTTTTGCAAAAAGGTACCCAATTTTCTCTGCTCGGACTTGGGCCGGTCGACTTTTATGGTATTAGAGCTGCATAAAATATTTTTTTTTGTAAAAAACGCAAAACCGCAATACTTTGAAGTATATATGCTACGGAATATACACAATACACATATAAGTAGTAATAACGTTTATCTCAAACGGACTCGCGGGAGCGTCGCCGAAGTTTTTAAGTGGGGTCGGCCGAAATTACGAAAAAATGTGTCTTTGCAGCATTTCAAAATGGTTTTTAATGTTATAGTAGATACTTAAATTATTTAGTGCCGCGAAGCGGCGCGAAATTTGTACGGGTTTGCATGGTAAAACCCAGAAATATAGACGGTGGGCCTCCGTAGAGGATAAGTGGCTAAAACAAATTTGCATAAGCAATTGCGGAATTTGTCGCGAAGCGTCGCGAAATTTTCCAGTTCGTTTTTTTATGGATAGCTTGGATTTTAACTGCTGCAAAGACGTTTTGAGGATACATTGTTATATTTCCCCGATACATTGTTAACTTGCTCAGTTTTATCCTATTATATAATACATGATGACCGATAATTTTTGTGAGACTTGATCGTTGGGGGAGGCAAATAGGCCACTTTATGCCTGGGGGAATGACCCTAAATGCCCCCCCCCCGCCCCTGCATCCGCTAGTGCTGGTAACAGTGTAAATGGTTTGAAAGCAGCAAGAGACAGTACGACTTTCACGCGCATAAATGGTCCCTGTGAATCTGGAGGAGCTTGGGGGTGATGGCTCGAGGAGATAGTCCTGGCCTGGTTCCCACTTCCCACTATTAATTAGACCTTCGGCCCTGCAAGTTGGGCACCACTGGAGTAGGTCCTGGGTGCCGATGTTCGCGTCTTTGCGTTCGCGTCGTCTTTTTCGGAGCTCGGCAAACTAGCTAACATGTCCGCCTAAAAGTTTGTATGAAGGGAGTAGGCCCTGGGACCAGACTTGTGACTGATTCTGATTGAATCATTCTTTTTGATTGAATCATTCTTATTTTACGTGAATCATTCATTAATCGATTCACCTCCTCATGAATGATTCAATGAATCATTGATTGTGAATCCTGCAGTTCATGACTTCATAATAGGGTTGATTGAATAGATTGAATAGAATAGGGTATAAGCACAATTAATTCATTCTCTTTGGGGGACAGCAGAAGCTATACAAACGTAACCAGTAATAATACTACTTAGGTAATAGGGAAATCAAACTGAGTGAACACATGTTCCAAGATCACATTCAGCACTTTATTTGGTTCTGTTAAAACACCCTTAATTCCGAATATATGGCACTGTTATTTACACTTCGCATTGTCTTAATATTTTGATTGAATCATCATGAATCATTCATTGAATGAATCATTCATGAATGATTCACGGAAGCTTGTGAATCACTGTGAATCATTCACCAGTGGTAATAATTGAAGTTTTGATTGAATCAATGGTATGAATCATTCATTTTTGCCGGTGAATCATGATTGAATCATTCATTAAAATTTGAATCAATCACAAGTCTGCCTGGGGTAGCTCAAGTAGGTCATGTGGCATATCGAAAGACGTGTCTCGACGAGACAAACACATGGGTACCATTTTTAATCCTCCATCTTCGTTATGTCGATAGTTATTGACAAATAAGTGTTGGTGGTCACAACATTAACCATGACCTTAGATCACCGATATAAAAAAATCCGAGATCAACAAATGGTAGGTATCCATTTGTTTTGAATAGTTAAGAAACCGACTGTATCGCCTTCACTGTATATGTGCGTGTGTGTGTGTGTGTATGAGCTGCATCAATAGCCATGTTAGATATGACCAGGTGCAGAATACCCACTATGTGGACGCTCCTTTAATACATGAACATGAACATGAACCTTATGGCATCCTGCAAGTGTGAAATATATCCTTCAAAAACTGTG
>VOPJ01005850.1:0-10047 GCA_014673585.1 Semibalanus balanoides
CCATGGGTGCACCCAGCCCATGATAGTCCCTGGTCTACGTCCCTGCGCTTAGTGAGTTATTTGGGTATATGTTGGCTGGTGTCCGGACACAATGGCGAATGTCATTTTGACGATTTTTGGGCGAATTGCCGAAGGACACTTTGACGACATGATTTTTTTTGACGACATGTCAATATGCCGAATGCTAAATGGCGAATGTCTTTTGTCGAAATGTTTTTTGCTGAATGTAAAAAAATGTCGGAATGTCTTTTTGCCGACATAACAAAAGGTCGAAATGTGATTTTGAGGACATGTGAAAAAGTCGAAATGTCTTTTTGACGAAATGTCATTTTGCCGACATGTGATAGATCGAAATGTATTTTTGCCAAAATGTTCTTTTGTCGACAATTGAAAAATGCACGTAATGCCATTTTGCCGAATGTTTCTTTGCCGACGTGTGAAAAGTCCAAATGCCTTTTTGCCGAAATGTAATTTTGTGGACATTCAAGAAGCCAAAATGCCTTTTTGACGAATGCTATTTATTGGCGACAATTGAAATGTATGATTTTTGTTTTTGCCGAATTCCGAATAAATTTGGTGCCATCCGCAGCAATTGTCGTCATGTGTCAATGGTTGATAACTACTATGGATTTCAGACCGCGTGAGACCCCGTTTTTTGGCGATAACTTGTTAACCCTCGCACCGACGGGGGTCTGAGTCAACTTCGAACCGACGGGGGCGGGCGGATAACCGCCCCTCCCCCCAGAGATCTAGAAAACTACGCAACGTAGCGACGGGGGTCTGAGTCAACTTCGAACCGACGGGGGCGGGCGGATAACCGCCCCCCCCCCAGAGATCTCGAAAACTACGCAACGTAGCGAGAAGCGGAAAACGGCGTGAGGTAGGCCGTGACGAGTACTAGCGAAAATACTTAGCTATTTTTTGATCAGGTCAATATTGAGGTCACCAGAGGTAAAAAAGTCAAATTTTCCCATATTTCGAGTAAAATGATCACTGCTTCACATAATCCGGGCTAGCTCAGTAACTAACATAGCTAGGAGTAGAGGTGGCAAAAGTTGATATTTTTGGGAACCAGACCCGAACCGGTCCCAAAAGCTGAAAATGGACCCAAGTTAGACCCAATGCAACGCAAGTTTGGACCCAGCGGGCACCCATTTAAGCAAAATGTTGTCTCGCAACTAATAAAGAACAAATTGCACTCTTACAGTTAGTGCAAATCAAATAGGTCTTGTTAGTTGCAAATACATAAAGTTTAGATAGGCCAACCAGCACAAACAAACACTGCGTATCAGTGTTCCTACTTTTCGTAAAACAGCATTGTAACATAAGTTGGACCCAGTCTTACCCGTATATTTGGCGGGACCCAGTCAGGAACCAACTGGGTCCAGACTGGGTCTAGAGACTGGTTCCTCGGGTCCACGTTTTGCCACCTCTAGCTAGGAGCAATAAAAAACACTGCAATGCTCTTGAAACACTCTTTTGATAACATGTCCTCAGATTTGAGATCAGTTCAATAGTTAAGGCTCCAGAGGTCAGCACAGGTCAAAATGCTTAATTTTACTTTTTTGTAAATAACTTCTTTAGTTTTAAAGGTAGAACAGTCATTTTGCAACCATCGTATTTCTCACATCACGGCGCATCGAAACATATATCGTATGATCTAGCTAGGTCAAACTCAAAAATTTGACCTGACCTGACCTGAGGTCATGTCAAGGTTAAGTCAAATTTTATGTCCATCGATGGGAGATTGGACAAGAGAAACAGAAGGTTGAAAACCACAGTACTCTATTACTTTACGCTAGAACATGAGTTTATTGTACAAAAACCCATATGACCTTTTAGGCACATTGGATTTGACCTTAACGAGGCTCACGGAATAAAAATACAACATGCGTTCTTTCTGCTCTGCTTCAGAATAGTGATAAGGATGAAAAACTGACCACATTTAGCCAGGTTTTGATCGATTGGGATGCGCATTTCACATTTTCTCTCATAGACGGATAATGGGAGGTTCTAAAATTGCACATGACCTCAGGTCAAAGATATTAAAAAATCGAGATAAAAAACTGTATGATATCAAGGCCCTTATACCACCACTGTGATTGGTTTTAAACTGTTTGGTTCCCCTACTTGGTGGCTTCGGCAAAGATGTCAAACTTACAAAAACGTGGACTTGAGGTCAAGTCATTAATGTGACCTGACAACGTGACCTTGAAAGTTAGGAAGTCAAATTTTTTTAGAAAAGGTGCGGAAATTTTGATGCCCAAAACAGCTATGCAAAATCTTGGTGGTCGCTACGCGTCGCCGTTTGCCCGCTAGTCCGGAAAAACCTGCTGGGGGGCGGATATCCGCCCTCCCTCCGGTTGCGTGTGGGGTTAAGGGACACTGCCCACATTCCAAAAGTTTTCAATGTACGCCATTTGGGTGCAAAATTATGAAGTAATTGCTGCTGAACACGATTATATTGACATTCGTTTCTCACAAAAACGTGCTCAATTTCCATTAAAAAATACGTTTTAGTATTTGGTGCTTGATGACGTCATTATAAGGAATTTGGGAAAATAGAGAAAACCTTCCGGCTTGCCATATGTATGGACTAGTCTGTATTGCTAATGCATGGCCAAATGTAAAACAAGTCGACTATCATCAACATTTAGTAAAGAGTGACGACGTCATCGGATCCTGGTCCTCATTCAAGTACACTGGGGACTGGGGATTTCACAAATGTCAAAATCAAACTCAAATTTATTTGTGATTCGACCTCGGTGGTTGTTTTAACTTATACTATACCATAATTTCAATTGCCAAGCAAACCAAAATGGCTATCTCAACTCAAATTATAATTGTTTTAAGGTGGCACGTTGGCAGTGTCCCTTGTTAAAGCGGGACACTGCGCTCTTCCGGATTGATTATCGCAAAAACCAGCTTAAACAAGGTCCTAAGGACGCACTTATGATTTTTAATCGCCCATCAAACGCTTATCCAAGCAGCGCAAATAACAAAAAACAATCATTAATTTCATTACTTATAAGAATCTAAAACTGATTACGATTTATGCACACCACTACGCAGGGGCGTATCCAAGAGGGGATCCTAGGGATCCTAGGATCCCCCCTGAGCCCTCAAAAGGGCCCTTTTCAAGGCTCGGCGGGCCCTTTTCGGCGCGCGCAGCTTGCCGAAAAGGGCCGACGGGCTCTTTAAGAGCCGGAAGACCACGCGAAGCGTGATCTTGAGGGTTTAGAGCACTTCAGAAGGCCTTTAGCGACTCCAGGGACCTCTTTGAAAGACCAGAGGGCCCCTTAGGCTTTCAAAAGAGCCTTGTGCATTTCAGAGGGGCCCCTGGCCAGACCGAAAGGGCCCTTTATCGGGTAAGAGGGCCCCTGAACACATCGAATGCGTCCCTATCCAGCACAGAGGGGCCCCTGAGCAGGTCAGAGGGCCCTCTGAGCGTGTCGGTAGGGTGACAAAGCAGCCAGCGCAGTCCCTTGCCAGGTCTAAAGGGCTCCTTAGCAGGCTGGAGGGCCCCTGGAAAGACCAGAGGGGCCCTGGAAAGTTGAAAGGGACCCTGTGCATGTCAGAGGGGCCTTTTACCAGACCGAAATGGGCCCTGATCAGGTCAGAGGGCCCCCTGAACATGTCGAATGGGACCCTAGCCAGCACAGAGGGCCCCTGGGCAGGTCGGAGCGCCCTCTGAGCATGTCAGCAAGGCGATAAAGCCAGCAAGCGCAGTCCCTTACCAGATTAAAAGGGATCCTTAGAAGACTGGAGAGCCCCTGGACAGACCAGAGGGGCCCTGGCAAGTTTAAGTTACACCTGTACAGATCGGAGGGGTCCCTGATCAGACCAAAATGGCCCCTGGGCGGGTAAGAAAGGGCCCTGAACATGCAGAATTGGCCCCTAGTCAGCACGGAGGAGCACCGGGGCAGGTCAGAGGGTCCCTTGAGCATGTCGACAGGGCTACAAAGCAGCCAGCGCAGTCCGACCAGAAAAATCGCTGGGCAGATCGGAGGGGCTCCTGGGCAAGTCAGAGAGGCCCTGGCTAGACCGAAAGGGTCCCTGGGCAGGTCGGAAGGGTCCTTGAACATGGCGGATGAGCTCCTAGCTAGACTGGAGGGGCCCCTGGGCAGGTCGGAGGGCCCCTGAGCATGTCAACAGGGCGACAAAGCAGCCAGTGCTGTCCCTGGCCAGGTCGGAATGAACTCTGAACTGGCCGAATGGGCCCCTCCCTTAACACATAAGAGAGACTTCTTGGGGGTTCAGAGTTCCCTGGTCAGAATGAAAGGGCCCAAAGTACGTAGAGATTTAATAGAAGGACTTACTCCACAAAATTTTGAAATAGTAGCTTTCGGGTACATTAAAACACCCTTCGTCAGCGATTGTTAGCCATTTGATAACACGCGAAAACTCAGATGTAAATATTTACATTGTGGAGTAAGACCTCTTTGCATCTAATATATATATCACCCACTCCAATTATGTCTTTTTGCGAATCCCAGATGAGTTCCTACTTCCTGATGAGGCTGGAAGGGCGTTGAAAAGTTCGGAAGGACACCTTAACAATCTGAAGGGCCTCTGGGCCTTGCAACAGTAGAATGCAGCTGAAATATATATATATATAATTTTTTGCGCTGCTCCACCTAGAGATAATATTATATACGGGTTAAAACGAAACAAATCGTGCCCTTTCTCGGCCCTNAGGTCAGAGGGCCCACTGAACACGTCGAATGGAACCCTTGCCAGCACAGAGGGGCCCCTGTGCAGGTCAGAGGTCCCTTTGAGCATGTCGGCAAGGTGACAAAGCAGCAAGCGTAGTCCCTCGCCAGATTAGAATGGCCCCTTAGAAGGCTGGAGATCCCCTGGACAGACCAGATGGGTCCTGGAAAGTTTTAGCTGCCCTGTACAGATTCAGATTGGAGGGGTCCCTGATCAGACCAAAAGGGCCCCTGGGCGGGTGAGAAAGGCCCCTGAAATGCCTTTATATTGCGCCCCTAGTCAGCACGGAGTGGGGTCCCAGGGCAGGTTCAGGCGCTGTCCCTTGAAGCATGTCAACAGGGCCACAAAGCAGCCAGTGCAGTTCCGACCAGAAACAGAGTCCTGGGCAGATCTGAGGTGGCTCCTTGGGGGAAGTCAGAGAGGCCCCTGGCTAGACCGAAAGGGTCTCTGGGCAGGTCGGAAGGGCCCTCGAACATGCCAGATAAGCTCCTAGCTAAACTGGAGGGGACCCTGGGTAGGTCGGAGGGCCCCTGAGCATGTCAACAGGGCTACAAAGCAGCCAGTGCTGCCCCTGGCCAGATCCGTAGGACCTCTGAACTGGCCGAATGAGCCCCTCATTTGACACATAAGAGACTTTTTGGAAGGTTCCCTGGTCAGAACGGAAAGGTCCAAATTGCGTAGAGATTAAATAGAAGGAGGAGTTACTTCGTAATACAAATATTAAAATCGGAGCTTTCGGGTATATTGAAACACCCTTCGTCAGCGATTATGAAGCATTTGGTAACACGCGAAAACTCAGATTTAAATATTTGTATTGTGAAGTAAGACCTCTTTGTATCTAATATATATCACCCACTCCAATTATGTCTTTTTGCGGATCCCAGATGAGTTCCTAAACAGGTCGGAAGGGCATTGCAAAGTTTGGAAGGGCACCTAAATAATATAAAGGGCCCCTGGGCCTTTCAACAGTAGAATGCAGCTGTTAAGGAAATAAGTATCAACAATTTATCGCCACTCCACGGCGCAATTTACCTACAAAATTGCTTTACTGTGATGCAAGCTGGCGTGACGACGAGTCATTGAAGGCCCTTGCCCCTTTGCGATTAAATCGGATGGCAAACGAAAATAACAAGATGGTACACCAACTTAAAAACATCGTATTCGTCTCCGTGACCTTGACCTTTGAGATCGGGATGGAAATTTATTGATTGTGACGCAAGCAGGCGTTATGTCGAGCAATTTGAGGCACTTTCAGAGCAAATTCGACGGTAAGAAATGAAGGCCCCTTTTAAAGCACTTAGGGCCCTTTCGAGAGCCCTTTGTGCCCTTTTCCGGCCGCGGATCCCCCCTGAGCGAAATCCTGGCTACGCCACTGATCTAGCTCATGTCTAAACTAATACAAATGCAAACATTCATAACTATATGCACCGAAATTTGTTTGGAAGACAGTCAATAGGTACTGACACGGGTCGCGGTAATATGATTAACCTTGAAATGTCCCAGGCTCGAGTTGCTGCCGCTCCCTTTATTGCACAAATCGTATGTACACGAGTTGTGCACATTCATACATGTAAGTGTCGTGTCCGAATGCTTTAGAAAAGTGAGCGGTGGGCTGGCACGCAAAATCCCAATGCTTATTATAAGATCCTGTTTATTAAAGGCTCAGTTGCCATTTCGCCAACAAACAAGTGTCTTATTTGTCACATCTTAATTTCAGGGCCGTCTTCCGGCTGATATGATATATCTCCGCGCCGTCGAGCTGTATATATGTTATATCATCATTTTATCAGTAATGCACATCCTTATGTAACGACACGTCCTTTTTGTTAGAAATCCCCATGCAGTCTTCCCGTCTCGACACACCCACTTGTAGACAGGATTATTGTTATGTTCAAATGCAACAAAAATTAGCTTAATAAGCTGTTTCCGCAATCCGCATGCTGAGATTATGTAATGCACTCTGAAATCGTGATCAAGGCGTTGGCGTCTGGAGTCAAGGTGCTTTTCATTTCGACACACGTCACACGTGCTGTGATATTTGAGCGGAAAGTCAAATATGATAAAATAATGTATTACCAGGGACTCGTCTAACATGTAAAAGGAAGTGTGCCTACTCTTTTGGAATGTCAAATATAATTTTCTTACGGTAAGAAGCTATTGGTTTGATTATTGGATGCGATAGAATGCGAGAGCCTCTGGGCAGGGGCGCAACCACGTCCCAAAAAGTGGTACGAACACATTGGCGTTGGGGGGCGCCATCGCCCAGGGGGCGCCATCGCTCACTATCGCCACAAAACGAAATATCACAAATGTGTCAATTTGTATATGTAGGTAGTTGGATGGATAATATATACCTGTAATCTACTGTAGTACTGAAAAACAATGCCTCCATCACCATAATCAAAATGAGATAAATCATATACTTCAATTGAATCGGGCAGAGCTGCGGCGAGCAGTGCAGTGACACACCGTTCGACGGCCGGCCCGGCGCGCGTGCAGGCCGGCGACAAGTCGACTACATGGGGGGGGGCGAAGTCCGCCTACCCCTAAGGTTGTTCGAGGATAGCGCAAGAACGGCGAGCGCAGCAGCGCAAGTTTTTGCGTACCTGTTCTGAAGCCACATTATATACAATTATTGACTTCGGGTCATCTCAGGTCAGGTCACCATACCAGGTCACGGGATGACCCTACCTTCAAAACGTTTGCGGTTGTAGGTACCGCAGCCACAGTTTTAGGCACATCAGTTTCAAACTTTCAGGATTTCATAAGATCGTAGATAACTATTATTTGTATATCTCGGATTTCTGATATCGGTGACTTAAGGTCGGCTCAATTTCGTGACCACCAACTTTTGTTTTGTCAATAATTATCGACATAATGACGATAGAGAAGTCAAAATGGTACCAATGTATTTTGATTTTTGTCTCGTCGAGAAACGTCTCCCAATGTGCAGGAAGGCATACTTGGGTCACCACTTGACCTTGACCTGAGGTCAAATTTCTCAGTTGACCTAACCTGGTCGACACGAATGTGATTCGTAGTGCCCCTTACAGCACCGTCGAGGAACATTATGAAAAGTCAAGAAGTCTGTCTAGACTTGTATAGGTCAATCAATGTGCGTTCCATAGATCAATCCATAGATCAATGTGCGTTCCACATAGATATATAGACTAGATAGGACAGCCCAATGGAGTGATCTGGTCGCTAGTACGTAAAGCCAGCTGTCATATTGGAACAGTCCATGATGTAGACTCGCCTAAGCGCGCCATGGCGCTGTTGGCGTGGAGGACGAGCAGGTGTGGGATTGATGATGGAAAAGTGAATCTACTACCGAATTTCGGAATGATGAGAAGATATCGGGGATGTTCTACCGCACCTAAGGCAGTAATCAACGTACTGGTATAACTGTTTAGCGAAGTTACATGAATGCAGGGGCGGATCTAGCCGCGTTTTTCCCAAGTGTAATGGCACGTATGTCCAAAACGTTGAGCGAGAGGTGGGGAAGTGAAGGGTGTGTGGGGGGGGAGGTAGCGGGCCCGCAGCCGTCTGTGAAAAATTGTTGACCGGAGGGTAGCAGACCGTCAGCCATCAGCGATAAGTGCCCCCTCAGACGGCCATAGGTCCCCTCAGGTTAATAGAGCCGACCAGAGTGCCCCCTCAGACGGTCAGAGTGCCTCCTCAGGAGGCAAGAGGGCCCCCTCAAACGATCAGTGTGCCCCTCAGGCGGCCAGTGTGCTCCCCCTCCATTGGCAAAAGTGCCCCCTCAGGCGGCAAGAGGGCGCTCTTAGGCGGCCAGAGTGCCTCTTCAGGGGGCCATGGTGCCCCTCAAACAGCCAGGGTGCCCCCTCCGGTTCCAGAGTGCCCCCTCAGGCGGCAAGAAGAGGGCCCCCATAGGCGGCCAGAGTGCCCCCTCAGACGGCGAGAGTGTCCCTTCAAACGGCTAGAGTGCCCACTCAGACTGCCAGAGTGCCCCCTCAGAGGGCTTGAGTGCCCCCTCAGCCGGCTAGAGTGCTCCCTCAGGTGGCCACAGTGCCCCCTCAGGCGGCCAGGGTGCCCCCTCACGTGGCCAGAGTGCCCTCTCAGGAGGAAAGAGGGCCCCCTAAGGTGATCAGAGTGCCCCCTCAGGCGGCCAGGGTGCCCTCTCAGGTGATCAGGGCGCCCCCGCAGACGGCCAGATTGCCCCTTCAGGCAGCCAGAGTGCCCCCTCAGGAGGCAAGAGCCTCAAGGCGATCAAGAGTGCCCTCTCAGGCGGCCAGAGTGCCCCCTCAAGTTCGAGGCCGAAGGGGGCCATGGCCTCCTGCCCCTCCCCCCTCTGGATCCCCCACTGCCCGCGCGCGCCTCAGATACCCACCTTTATCCACTATCAACAACGGCGACAGCAGTTTCGAGGACTGTTCCAAGATAGCGGCCGCCATCACGTACTCTCGGGCCCTAGCGTGGCTGTCCTATCTAGTCCTATATCAGTTGGTGACACTGCAGGGAAATGCTAAAAAAAAAATAGAACGCTCTTAAAATAGCGCCGATGACGTCAGAGCCTGCCATAGGCATCCATGTTAAAGCTCTAAAATTAAAGCATCTTCATGAACACTTTTTACAAAGCCCACTTGCAATAAATTTTAACAAAATGTCAGAAACCAAGGAAGCAATACAAGATGCAAAAATAATCAACGGTGTTTTTTTTTCTGTAAAAGTCTTAACAAACCCAGATGCACATAGAAAATGCAACTTAAATTTCAAATTTGTGTAAAATCTTGTAAGAATTTACATTCAACAATCTTAATTAAGCTTAACTGTTAAGTTTGGTCCCCTAATTTAAGTTTATGTTAAAAAATGATACATTACTTACGACGGATCTGATGTGTTTTTCACAATAATTATGAGAACTATATTTTCACAACACATTACTCGCTCTATTTATTGAGCGTTTCAGCACCAGGCAACGGCAGGTAATCCAAAAATAGAGCAGGGATCTAGACTGTTTCCTGCCAGTGACATATCCATAAATTTAACGTGACCAATCTATAAGCAAGTTTGAAGTATTTTCTCGCCATATATGCCCCCATATATGGGGTCGTCAAAGTGTTGCATGCCACGCAACAGCCGCTTAACAAAGGCTCTTTTTCCCCACCGCTTACAATGCATCAAACTCTAAAATTAGAGCGCTCTATTTTTGGAGCATTTCCCTACAGTGTCCCCAACTGGGGTGTGTCACGAGTAGTACGAGTTATCAATCTCTAATTGCTTATCACTGGCTTGCACCACCACTCAACCTGCAATCGCACAGCGGAGCGGACGGGTTAACTCTATATCTGCACTTAAAGTGAAAGTCCCAAA
>VOPJ01005853.1:0-40638 GCA_014673585.1 Semibalanus balanoides
GTACGTACGGTGTCCGCAGTCTTCGCGAGAAGGCCGCCTTCTATTGGTGAAAATGTGGGCTGTAGTTCGGCTTCCGGACGTTTGGCGGCGCTAGCGATCACTGTGAGAGGATGAAGTTGATTTGACTGTGACTGACAGAGACATGGCGCTGCTCAAAGTTCAGTGATTGGCCGATCCTCGAGGTCAGTTCCGCGTTGTTTTCATCCGAATGGTTGATTTGCACCAATATTGTGATTGTTTTTGTAAAATGTTTTTACGTGACTGCTCAAACGTGACGTTTGAGACGTAGGGTAAATGTTCCGATTAGCGACCCCCTTAGGTTAAAGCGCGCTGGTGATTAAACTGTCGTTGTTACGCCCGTGGGAACTTGTTTTAAGGGAAGTGTGAACATTTTTCTAGCCATATATGGTCTTACTTTATTTACACATTCGTATATATAATCGCAAATTGCGATCTTGCAAACCCTTTCAAAAAACGCAAATAGGGAACTGTTCCCAGTCTGCGACAGGGTTAATATAGCATCCAACTTAAGCAATATGCTATACACTATTGCTTCTAAGTTTCCGTTTGCTGTAATTTCACTCTATATTTGGCAGACTCAAAATTCAAAAACCAGCTTGTCAGTCGGTACAAAAGGACAGCCATTGGAGGTCCATTTCAAGGTTAATGATAGCGCGGTGACCTTGAGCTACGTCGCAAATATGGGACAATTGTAAGTGTGTTCCACATGTATGAGTTCGCATACAAATAACCGACACACCTTACAACGTTAAATAGACAAATTCAAGATAATGTATATGAATTCAATTCAGAACAAACACAAGACTGTATTTCCAGGAAGTACATTGCAGTAGTAAAACGACATATTAAGGCGTTAAACGGCGTAAGAAAAACACGTGTTTTCTTTCAGCACACGTGCAGAGAACTACCGTATGGATCCAGTGGCGGATCCAGAAAATCTTCAAGGAGGGGGCCATCAATTGCAGTAGTGCCCCTACCTATACCCAAATCTGAAAACTCGACGGATTTGTCACTAATATTCTTGAGGGTGCCCCTATTCAGCATTTTTTTTACATTTGCAAATGTTAAGCCCCTCAGGTCAGCAGACAGTCGCCCCCTTCAGCCGGCCGACGTGCCCTTGAGGCGGCTGAGTCGCCCCTCAGGCGTGACAAGAGCTGCCCGCAGAGCGGTAGAGTGCCTCGCAGGCGTACAAGAGTATCCTTCCAGACGCGATCTACAGAGTGCCCCATCGACGACAGCAGTCCCCCTCAGGTGGCCAGAGTGCCCCCTCAGGCGGCCAGAGTGCCCCCTCAGACGACAAGAGTGCCCCCTCAGGCGGCTAGAGTGCCCCCTCAGGTGGCCAGAGTGCCCCTCAAGCTCGAGGCCCAAGGGGGGGCCATGGCCCCATGCCCCCCTCTGGATCCGCCACTGATAAATACATAAGTAGAAAATGGCTGAAACTGGTATAACGCACATGGCCGATTTAGTCATGCATTTTCTTAAGTTGTATTCGGTGTCAGTTTCTGTGTATGGTGGGAGGTCGCAAACGGGGAGAGGTCGCTAATAGGAACATTTCCTCTACCTATGTGGATTGTGGAGGTACCTATTTCGGTGGGATATTATCCATAGCACTCATGAATTAATCACCATGGACAGTGTTTTTGCACATGACGCGTCGTATCCGTTTTGAAGGTATTTTGTACAGGTGCGTAATATTGACAAAAATGAATTATTCGGTGCCACCACATTGAATGTTCCATACCAACGGGCACGGGGGCCATTTTCTGAAAATGATTGGGTAGGGCCCCAATGCTAACCTCATATATTTTAATGACATTCTTACCATGCAACGCCATAGGCCTAATGTAAAAATGCGAAATTATTGATAGGGTCCGGGCCCTACCAGGCCTATAAAAAACGACACCCATGCCAACGGGAGTACGTGCATTAGCATACCGGAGTGTTGTTTCAGTAACCTACGCGGTCCTTTGTAGTATGTCGTTATCTACATTTCTTTGTAACTACATTATGACAAACCTTGTTCTCAACTGTTAAATACGCGATACATTCGATATTTTTGTGAATTAAGTCTGATTTCTTTATGGATGGATTTCCTAGATCTGAGGCCGTTCTTATAAAAAAATCGAGCCACCGGCTCTATTTTTTTTAAAAGAATGGCTTCGACTGGATATTTGCTATGTTTGGGCACAATACAGGATACAAACATTGTATTTTGCTTTTCTGCTACAAATCTGAGGCACTATTTCGACGCTAAACATCTCCTGCGCCGAGTTATGAGCACATGAAAAAAAAATAGAGCAAGCGGATCGATTTTTTTATAAGAACGACCTCAGCATCCACCCATCAAAAACCTTGCTCTTCGCTAGAGCGAGAGCGAGAGCGAGAGCGAGAGCGAGAGCGAGAGCGAGAGCGAGAGCGAGAGCGAGAGCGAGAGAGCAGATGCAGAGAGCGACGAGCGAGAGCGAGAGGCGATGAGCTGAGAGCGAGAGCGAGAGCGAGAGCGAGAGCGAGACGAGAAGCCGGGAGAGAGAGAGGAAGAGAGAGAAGAGAGAGAGAGAGGATAGAGAGAGAGAGAGAGAGAGAGAGAGAGAGGATGAAGAGGAGGCAGAAGAGGACCGATTGTTGCACTTTGCATGACGTTCCTGTTCTCCTGCATGTCGGTAAGATAGGATTCGTTGATTCGTGTCGCATAATCGCCAAATACCGATAGGCGGTAGCGCTTGCATTCATAATACACACACATGGTTTTGATATAAATATTGATTGTAAATAAATGTATAAATACTCCAGATATCTCGTCAGCGCAAGCACAACTGTACACCACGCCACACGCGGAACACAACTGCACAGCCTCCCCACACGGGCGTAAATCACAATACGGCACTATGTACGGCTATACCGAACGGAATGCGTCGCCCAAACAAATACAAACACACGCAACAGCGCACTTAAATATTTGGCAATTACCTTGCTTGGCTACACAAGCGCCTGGTGCCGGCGATGTAAGTTAGACAGTATCACATTCGACATATAATACTGCTTTCATCTGACAGCCGGGAGGCAGCCTGTGCACTAACTGCACTAACATGCACTCACATCAGCATGTAACGCCACAAAAGTGGCGTCATACCTGCGCCGTACCGCACCCAATCTACTCGACACACGGATGTTCCCGTTTTAGCTAATCCACGGTAAATCAATCGGACTGAAACTCGGCAATCGTTACGGTTTTGAAAGAAGGCCTTCGCTCACATATAAAAAAGTACTTTTCTAGAAACATAACCTTATAAGTTAAAAGCTGACGAAGACGAGCGAAAGTTTAACTAACACACAACTTTGGATGAGCGCCCGGCAATGCCATTGAAATTGTAACTCCATTATGCTATAAAATAGATTCAGGAAATATGTAAGCATATGTGTCGAAATGCCTTTGCTCGTTTGACCGTTATCGGCTGATTTACCGTGAAAGCTACTTGTGCGATTTATATAAATAATAACTAACCGATAACAACCATGCTCAAATTCAGGAATATTTTTATAAATGCACCGTTAGTAATATTATAGTTGTTCTATGCTGGTAGTGCAAACACCGAAAGTAATGAAAACTACTCATTAACTAGCAACTTTTCTGTCACAATTCATACGGAACAGCTTTCTAGATGGCTGTGAGAACCCCATAAATTGAACACATCGTACCTACATAGCTGTCAGTAATTCATTACAGTGAACATTATAACAAAACGCCATATTATCGCAACCACGGCGATAGAAGTAGCATCACGAATGTGCGACCAGCGTTATTCGTTACTCTTGTTTCGACCGCTAGCACCAGAGGCAGAACCAGACGACGAAACTTGCCATGTAATTTCCTGTTTTTATGCTCACATTAAGTTTTAGCGTTCAATTGTGCTCTTTATAACATCTTCATACTTGTGATTTTGGTATGCCATCGAAGAATGGTCTTGGTCATCTGAGGCTGTAGGTCCACTGCCACTGCCACTAGAAAAGATTGAATAAAAATATTTTGAGACTCGTGCACATGTCTCAACACAACATGAACAAACCTTCTTCCTAATTTTGGTTGTCAGTTTTCGTCGATTGGTTCACCTCTGGCCAGCTGATCGGTCACCTGTCGTGTGGGGGACTGGAGCTCGAGGGTGGGAAAACAGTCCAGCTGTTTCCACCCTGTCGGCTGTCCTGTCGGACCGGTCATCTGTCGTGTGGGGGACTGGAGCTCGAGGGTGTGAAAACAGTCCAGCTGTTTCCACCCCGTCCCGTCCCGTCCCGTCCCGTCCTGTCCTGTCGGCTGTCCTGCCGCGCGCTGCTCCGCTCAGGCCAGTGGTCTGACAGCGGCTCAGTCCTCGGTCGGTGTCCCGTTTACAGGCCGGTGGCGGGACACCACGGGTCTGTCGTCGCCGCACGCCGGACTGGCCGCCACCACCGGCGGATCGTCCCCGTACAGAGTATCGGTGGAGTTCTGCTGGTAGTGGCGCAGCGCGTCCGTCGGCGAGACGGTGACAGGCCGGCGAGGGACCCAGAGTGCCGCCACCGCGAACAGCAGTCCGCAGAGAGCGAACCCGCCCGGGAACAGAATGTACATGCCCACTGGAAATGGACAGGGGGCAAACGTCAGTACCGCAACCCAGAACAGCAGTCCGCAGAGAGCGAACCCGCCCGGGAACAGCAGGTACATGCCCACTGGAAACGGACAGGGCAAACGTCAGTACCGCAACCGAGAATAGCAGGTGCAGACCCGGTGATACATGTCAGAGTCAGTGTCCAAGAAACAGCAGCGTGTGGGGGCACCGAGTTACCAGGCTGACACACAACGCAGCTGCATCGGCAGGATGCTGGCACACTGGGAAAGGTAGGAGGAAAGCCAAACTAGGTCAACTTTCTCAGACTGACCGAGGCGCACATTGCCATTTTATCTCACATCACATGTATCCGCATTATTGTACATTTGAACGGTTCTGGGAAGGAAATTTCGGCTTACGGAAAACCACAAATATACCGACTCATGCAGTTGAGCAAGTACGTTTTCGTTTTCAAGCATACATTTTTTGTTTGCTTTGTTTCTAGGCACCAAAGCCGCAGTGACCCTGGTCTTATCATCCGGGAAACTGTTGGATTTCAGGCATGAAGCGGCAGATCACATAATTCAATGTAAAAATGGCAAAGGAAGGAAGACGCATCGTACGATGCAACCTAGCAGATTCTATAGGGTCTGGAAATATACACATAGTCCACGATAAAGTGAGTTACGAGAGGTTCTCCAGGGTACTTTCCAATCACGAAACATCTAGCCTGTCACCCAGATTATCAAAGCTATAAGATTATCGTACCTCCACAACATTTACCTCAACATAACCATCAAATACTATTCGCCAGACAACCCATTCGACTCTTCCCACCACATCAGTGTATCTTGCAGGACTATCTCCCAATCGATCAGCGAGGACTGGGCAGACATGTCTGCTCTTTGTCCTCCTGTCCCATCTGCCCAGAGACAGGACCACTGCACTGCCACCCTGCGGTATCCGACCCAATCGCCACTCACTGCGGAACGCCTGCTCGTAGGTGGCGCCACTGGCGCGGAAGGCGGACACGATCGGGCCGAGCAGCAGCTGCATCGAGCCGCCGACGTTGACCGTGATGAACGTGAACACGGCCACGGTGGAAGAGCGGAGGTCGGCTGGCACCAGCTCCACCACGACAGCGGCTGTTACCGAGACGAACATCTCCCCTGAGAGGAGACGGTCATGGGTCAGAACACATAGTCATGAACAACCTGGATCAACGGTCACATAGATGAACCTGGATCAACGGTCACATAGATGATGAACATCTCCCAGTTTCAGCTCGGTGATTGGTCAGAACATTCTAGAATGATGCTCATTGTATGGATAGGTTCAAAATGGTTGATTTAAGCCATGGTTTAAGAAGTTTTATATTTGGCTAATACACAAATATGTGTTCTATTGACCGATTATTCGATCACAAACAAACTCCCAGTTATACGGCTGCACCACCTACCCAGTATATAGACGGGGATGAGCACGTAGAAGGCGAGTGGCGGTCTGAGGTAGAGCGCGGCGGCGGCGCAGGGTGCCGTCGCCAACTGACTCAACACCAACACCCAGACGCGGCCGGCCAGACCGTGTCGGTCGTAGAGCACGTCACTGAGCACGCCGCCGAGCACGGCGCCGAGAGAGCCGGCCCCCAGCGGTATCCAGGAGAGCCAGCTGGCGATGTCAGTTGACGACTGACCAACCGCCTCGAAATACAGCTGCACGTTGTACGCCCACATAATGCCCACTGAGAAACAGGCAGACAGGCGGGGTTGGGTTAGGTCAGTGGGTTGTACTGCACACTGGAACGGGGAAGGGGAACTTGAGGCTAGGTTGTGATCATTGGAAAGAGCACGAGGGTCCGAGTAATATGACCTCAACTGAAACAGTCAGGGACTAAATCGAGAGGATATGATGTCAAGCTACACACTGCCCTCTCAAATGCTGAAAATATTTGTGAAGATCTGGGCGAGCGCCCAGAACGGAACGAAAAAAAAGTGACCCTCTGTCCACCAGAGATCTGTGAATCATATTTTAATTCATTCGTAAGTTTATCTTCATTAATTTATATTTTTATCGAATGAGAACTTTGTTTGCGCGGCGAATATGCTTGAACATCCTCCCTGTACTCGGCCATCTACAAGGCTGTACAAGGCAGGCAGGAAATGTCAACTGCCCCCTCACAAAAGCTAAAATTTCCGTGAACATAAGTGAGTGGACCTCTCATCCGAAGGTTAGGTGAAGCAAAATACACAGTGAGACCAAGGGTGGCCCACCCTGACTATCCTGTTCAGCATGACTCGTCACATTTTGCTCCAAGCTTCCCAGCGGAGCAGAGCTAAGAGCACATTTAATAGGTCACTGCGTATTGAACTAAGACAGTGATTCAGCAGTGATGGAGGTGGTAGCATGAAGGCGTGAATACGCTGGCTTCCGGTCCGTCATTGTCGGTCGCTGTCTGACCATGGGACCGGGTAAGGCAATCACACTAAATGTCCCAGGAGACTCTCAGTCGAACCTTTCCTCGGTAGTCGGCACGTCTGCCTGACTCTCCAGTCTTCTGGTGAAGACATGGAGCCACGAGCGGAACTTTATGAAATCGCTCGGGGGCCCTAATGTTAATTTTATAGATTTTAACTCAGTTCTTACCATGCAACGCCATAGGCCTAATGTTAAAATTTGAAATCATTGGGTGTGTGTGTGGGGGGGAGGCTCGGGCTCTCCCAAGAGATATAAAGTTCCACCTCTGCATAGAGCTGTCACTGGGGGCATACAGCCACCCACACCCGTCCCAGGCGAGCTGTCACTGGGCGCATGCAGCCACCCGCACCCGTCCCAGGCGAGCACATTGCTGGGCTGAAGTGAGCCATGAGTGAACTGACTGAACAGGTTCAGACATGCCACCGTCCAATGACGGAAAGTGACGACCGATGGCCTATAGATGACGTGGGAGCTAATCGTCGAGGGCAGGAAAACATTGCGGAGGAGAGAGGAAATCAAACATCAGAGCCATTCATTATCCCTAAGGTTTGTTGGAACATATTGGACGATAATAAATTTACCGAGCTTGATAGTGTTTGCCTCGTTTTAGTGGTTAATTTCGCAGAATAGAGCAAGCTTTTGACTTCTGGAAAACATATATACCTACAAAGGATAAAACGTAAAAAATAGTGATTGCACCATAGCTGAGTGGTTTGGTGACATCTGCTCGCTGTCACCTTGTCTCCAGCTGAAAACTATTGTACCTACGTATTCCCCGTATCCGGCTCAAAACCACAAGTAGTGAGAGAACATTTCCTGCTCTCAGTTTCTTTTCTACGGGAAAGCTAGAAGTAGGTTATGACGTATGTGCAGGCAGGACTTGGAAAATCAATATTTAGCTGAATTGATTAATGCATTGCGTTCATACAGGGTAAGATAGACGGAATGTTTGTTGGTTAATGGTTGATTATATAATTCCCACTAGGCCAATTGTTATTAGCATACAAGGTGCTCCGTCTGGGACACTCAGGCCGGCGCCGCTATCAGCTGATCGAGGTACGAGCTCCGCCGCCAGGGGGTCGGACCCCTGTCACAAGGGATCATGTATTTACACCGGCCTCATGCGATATTGTAAATTACTGGCGTTATATATTTCTAGTTTCCACTCGCACGTATTTGCATATATAGGTTTGTGGTCTTGATAGTTGGTACATACATAAAAAATACGCCTCGCAAAGCCGTGTTCAGTAGGGAAACATAAACGTTCCATTGATAATACAGACACAAACATTAGAAAGCCGTAGTGGAAACCATAAAACGTTCCATTGATAATACAGACACAAACATTAGAAAGCCGATGTTCAGTAGGGGAAAATAAACGTATCATTGAATAATACAACACAAACATTATAAGCCGTGCTTCAGTAGGAAACATAACGTTCCATTGATAATACACGACACAAACATAGAAAGCCGGTTCAGTAGGGAACATAAACGTTCCATTGATAATACAGACACAAACGATTAGAAAGCCGTGTTCAGTAGGAAACATAAACGTGTCCAATTGATAATTGACAGACACAAACATTAGAAAGCCGTGTTCAGTATGGAGACAGTAAACGTTCCATGTGATCATACAACACAACATTAGGAAAGCCGTGTTCAGTTAGGGGCAAACATAAACGTTCCATTGATTAATACAGACACAACATTAGAAAGCCGTCGTTCAGTAAGGGAAACATAAACGTTCCATTGATATAAGACACAAAATTAGAAAGCGTGTTCAGTAGGAAGGACTAAACGTATCATTATAATACAGACACAAACATAAGAAAGCCGTGTTCAGTAGGAAACATAAACGTTCCTTGATAATACAGACACAAACTTAGAAAGCCGTGTTCAGAGGGAAACATAAACGTTCATTGATAATAAACAACACACAATTAGAAAGCCGTGTTCAGTAGGGAACATAAAACTTCCATGATAATACAGACACAAACATTAGGAAAGCCGTGTTCAGTAGGGGAAACATAACGTTCCATTGATAACTCACAGACACAAACATTAGTAAAGCCGTGTTTCAGTAGGAGAAACATAAACGTTCCATTGATAATTACAGACACAAACATTAGAAAGCGTGTCAGTAGGAAACATAAACGTTGCCATTGATAATACAGACAAAACATTAGAAAGCCGTGTAGTGGGAAACATAACGTTCCATTGATAATTACAGACACAAACATTAGAAAGCCGTGCTTCAGTAGGGAGACATAAACGTTCCATTGATAATACAGGACACAACATTTTAGAGCCCGTGTCTCAGTAGGGGAAACATAAAACTTTCCATGATAATACAGACACAAACATTAGAAAGCCGTGTTCGTAGGGAAACATAAACGTTCCATTGATAATAACGGGACACAAACATTAGAAAAGCGTGTTCCCAGGTAGGAAACATAACGTTCCAGTTGATAATACAGACACAACATTAGAAAGCCCGTTCAGGTAGGGAAACATAAACGTTCATTGATATACAGACACAACATTAGAAAGGTTTATCGCCGTACGTTCCATTGACTATACAGGACACAAACATAGAAAGCCGTGTTCAGTAGGGAAACATAAACGTTCCATTGATAATACAGACACAAACATTAGAAAGCCGTGTTCAGTAGGGAAACATAAACGTTCCATTGATAATAACAAACATTAGAAAGCCGTGTTCAGTAGGGAAACAGAAACGTTCCATTGATAATACAGACACAAACATTAGAAAGCCGTGTTCAGTAGGGAAACATAAAAGTTCCATTGATAATACAGACACAAACATTAGAAAGCCGTGTTCAGTAGGGAAACATAAACGTTCCATTGATAATACAGAACCATTAGAGAAAGCCGTGTTCAGTAGGGAAAACATAAACGTTCCATGCATTTAATACAGACACAAACATTTGAAAGCCGTGTTCAGTAGGGAAACATAACGTGCCATTGATAATTACAGACACAAACATTAGAAAGCCCGTGTCAGTAGGGAAACATAAACAGTTCCATTGATAAATACAGCACAAAACATTTAGAAAGCCCGTGTTCAGTAGGAAACATAAAGCGTTCCATTGAATAATACAACACAAACATTAGAAAGCCGTGTTCTCAGTGAGGGAAACATAACGTTCCATTGATAATACAGACACAAACGATTAGAAAGCCGTGTTCAGTTAGGGAGACATAACGTTCCATTGATATACAGACACAACATTAGAAAGGCCGGTTCAGTAGGGGAAACATAAACGTTCCATGATAATACAGACACAAACATTAGAAAGCCGTGTTCAGTTTAGGAACATAAACGTTCCATTGAAATACAGACACAAACATTGAAAGCCGGTTCAGTAGGAAACATAACGTTCCATTGATAATACAGACACAACATTAGAAAGCGTGTTCAGTAGAGGACAAAACGGCATTGATAAACAGACACAAACATTAGAAAGCCGTGTTTAGTAGGGAACATAAACGTTCCATTGATAATAACAGACACAAACATTGAAAGCCGTGTTCCAGATAGGGGACATAAACGTTCCATGATAAATACAGACACAAAGACATTAGGAAACGTGTTCAGAGTAGGGAAACATAAACGTATCCATTGATAATTGACAGACCACAAACATAGAAAGCGTGTTCAGTAGGGAAACATAAACGTTTCATTGATAATACGGACACCAACATTAGAAAGCAGTGTTCAGTAGTGGAAACAAAACGTTCCATGTAAATCTACAGACACAAACTATAGAAAGCCGTAGTTCAGTAGGCGAAACGATAACGTTCCATGATAATAACAGACCACCAAAAACATTAGGAAAGGTTATCCACGATACGTTCCATGATAATATCAGACACAAACACTTAAAAGCCGTGTTCAGTAGGGAAACATAAAGCCCCCCCCCCCCTCCCCACCCCCCCTTCCATTGATAATTACAGACACAAACATTAGAAAGCCGTGTTCAGTAAGGGAAAACATAAACGTTCGTGATAATTACAGACACAAACATTAGAAAGCCCGTGTTCAGTAGGGAACATAAACGTTCCATGATAATACGACACAAACTTAGAAAGCCGTGTTACAGTAGCGAAAACATAAACGTTCCATGATAAATACGACAACAAACATTAGAAAGCCGTTGTTCAGTAGGAAAACATAAGTCTCCATGATTAATACAGACACAAACATTACGCAAAGCCGTGTTCAGTAGGAAACATAAACCGTTCCATTGAAATACAGACACAAAACATTTGAAAGCCCGTGTTCAGTGGAAACATAAACGTTCCATTGATAATTACAGACACAAACATTAGAAAGCCGTGTTCAGTAGGGAAACATAAACGTTCCATTGATAATACAGACACAAACATTAGAAAGGTTATCCCGATACGTTCCATTGATAATACAGACACAAACATTAGACAATACACCTCGCAAAGCCGTGTTCAGTAGGGAAACAGAAACGTTCCATTGATAATACAGACACAAACATTAGATAATACAGACACAAACATTAGAAAGTTTATCCCGATTTTATTGGATGGCTTAAGCCGAATCAGCTTGAATCAGTGATCGTTATGGATCGGGTGCACCCATGGGTGCCTACTCAATTATTCCGATTGTCTCGGCTGGGTATGCATTTTTCGACTTTTCATGGGTACTGGGTGCGGACATGGGTATGACAATTTTTTAGTCATGTCGCTAAGCCGTTATTTTGTTACTTTGACAACCAGATGTTTAACCAGGTAAATATGTTGATAAATTATATAGAACACTTAAACAGTAAACTTTGGCAATTATATGACAACAAGAAATCGTGGTAAGTAATAGTGGAGTAAGATTAAACAAAAATCATGTCCGATCCCAAGTCTTATTCAATATGATAATGTTGACTGAAAAGTGTTCGATTAGTCCAAATCAATAGCAACACACAGGTGCTTGATATTATTTCTCGTTAATAGTATGCATGTAAATATGCTTAGGATAATATGGTTGCAAATTTTGTGAAAATAATTATCTGTCTTAATATGGATGGGCCGGACATGGGCATGTGATCTCAATATTATGAATTTGAATGGGTCTGGTCTGGGTCTGGGCTTGTTGCTCATGGGCTTCGGCTGGGCTGGGCTTGGGGTCTAGGCACCCATTGACAAACTATGCATCTGAATAAGCCCAGCTGCCTTTGTCAACAATAAGGTCTCAGATTCTGATGCAGTGGCGATAACAAATACTGGTACATACATTTAAGAGCGTAACCGAGATATGAAACATCCTAGGAAAAACAGCATATGTTATTTGCGACACATCTGCAGCAAGTGTTTGAGGAGGAAAATTGTGACAATTGCGGCACGGGCTTGCTAGGCTCAGAAATGCGGATTAAACGCATTCCGGACTGTGGTCTACAGCTACTTCAATCATCGGGACAATGCATAAACAACATTCAAGCCGAAGTTTAATCCGTTGTTGTCAGCCCTAGCTGAAGCGTGAAGCAACGAGATAATAAAAGTTCCTTTAATTCCGAGGCTGCTAAATGGTATACGGCTGCTAAAAATGGTATACGGCATGCTGGTTCTTTCGCAGCGCATCTAACCGCACTTAATAAATCGCCTGGAGCTGTATGGATCGGTTCACTATTTAGCCCCGTTATTTCGGCAATATTTTCGACACCTTACTGACTGGTCCTGCGTTATGTAACATCTGCCAACTTCTGGGCGAGGTTTCCTGCAGACTTCACCAAACCCAGGGATATACAACAGTAATATAGCTGCAGTTAAGACCTGGGTTTGGTGTCCATGCATGATGCGTTATGATATTGATTATAGGTATGTTTAAGAATAGGTAATACTGTTTTGAACCTTCGTTAGACTTTGACGCTTCTGAACTGTCACGATTTGCAGAACAGGCTAGTTTTATAACGAAATAACCATAGTAAATATACCTGTTAAAAAATATGTAATATTTCTATTTGTGTCATTCATGTCATTTGCACAAAATACAAGCAAAATTTGATTTTTATCCATATTGAAATAAACGGAATCGAATTACGAATTAAGCTTTTTAGGTGCCTTTAAATCGGATTCGGAATCGATTCCCTAGTAAAAAATACATTTTAATCGGAATCGGAATCAGACCATCTGACTTGGCATGGAATCGGAATCGATTCCGCTGAAGCGCAATCAAGCACAAGTCTGGTGGTCCAGCCTGTGTACTATAGACTGATTTGAGGACAGTATACTATATTATACCTGCAGTCACCAGAGCAGACCTACCTGTGGTGCGCACGGCGGCGGCGGCCGTCAGGGCCAGCAGTCCAACACTAGCAAACGGCTTCAGCACCCGGCGGATGTTGGTGCCCAGCTGCTGGCGGGTGAACGTTTTGGCCGAGAAATGCCGCTTCTTGACCACCTTGGCCGGCTCGGTGACGGTGAAGCTGATGATGAAGCTGTGCAGGATGCCAGGCAGGCCGGTCAGGATGAACGCCCAGCGCCAGCCCTGCAGAGAGGTGGGAAGGTACGGTCAGTGATTGAAGCGCCCAGCGCAGCCCATGGAGAGCGACAGAGGTAACGTCAGGGTTCCGTTATAGGAGGGTTATCGTGTCATCGATGACGCCCAGCGCCAGTCCTGGAGAGGGAACGTCAGGTACGTCAGGTTCCGTTAATAAGGAGGTTGACGGTCAGTGATTGAACGCCCCACCGCCAGCCCTGGGAGAGCGACAGAGGTACGTCAGCGTTCCGTGATAGGAGGTTACTGTCGCGATGAACGCCCAGCGCCAGCCTGGGAGAGAGACGTCAGTACGTCAGGTTCCGTTATTAGAGGTTACGTCGAGCGATGATGCCCAGCGCCAGCCCTGGAGAGGAGACGTCAGGTACGTCAGGTTCGTTAATAGGAAGGTTACGCCAGTGGATGAACGCCCAGCCCTGAAGAGAGACGTCAGGTACGTCAGGTTCCGTTATAGGAGGTTACGCCAGTGATGAACGCCCCAGCGCCAGCCCTGGGAAGGGACGTCAGGTGGTCAGGTTTCCGTTATAGGAGGTTACGCAGTCGAATGAACGCCCAACGCCAAGCCCTGGAAGAGGGAGTCAGGGTACGGTCAGGTTCCGTTATGGAGGTTACGTCAGCGATGAGAAACGCCCAGCGCCAGCCCTGGAGAGGGACGTCAGGTACGTCAGGTTTCCGTTAATAGGAAGGTTAGTAGCGATTGAACGCCCACCGCCAGCCCTGAGAGGGACCGTCAGGTACGTCAAGGTTCGTTTATAGGTAGGTTACGTCCAGCGATGAACGTACCCAGCCCAGCCCTGGAGAGGGACGTCAGGTAGTCAGGGTTCCGTTATAGGAGGTTACGTCAGCGATGACGGCCCAGCCCCAGCCCTGAAGAGAGACGTCAGGTACGTCAGGTTCCGTTATAGGAGGTTACGCCAGTGATGAACGCCCAGCGCCGCTCTGAGAGGAAGACGAGGGAGGTGACGTCAAGGTGAGTGCTGGCCACGCCCTTGGGCGTGTCCGCGGAGGGTTAATGAGATAGTCGTACCGTCTTCCGCCTTGTGAGTGGGTTGTGGTGCCTTGTAGTACAGCACAGGATACTATGCGAATGCTGGTTTCTATCCACTTTGTATCAAATTATATATTTTCCCAGGAATATTTTGTCTGTAACCTCCTAAATCGGCTTAGCTGTTTGTTTGAATGCATCCTACCACAGGTTTTATGCGAGATAATACGTTAAAATGATGAAAATCTCATCACGGGGCTGGAATGAAAAAGATGCTCTCAACTCTCGAGTGTATCCATGAAGAAGTCAAATTTGAGAGTAATAACACACAAGTGTGCAAAATAAAATGTCCAAAAATCTATCTAGATTTATTATCAGACTTTATTACCTAAACGCACACCAGGACCAGCCTGTCTAATTTAGTTAGCCGACTGTCTGAATAAGACGTACCTTTCCGTAGAAGTTGGCCCTGGTGATGATGTCGCCGAGGGTGAACGCCAGGCTGTAGCCGGCGTTGGAGCCCAGACTGAAGAAGCCGAGCGCGGCGCCGCGGGTCCGCTGGCTGAAGTGGTCGGCGATCAGACTGGTACACAGCGGTATGCATACCGACTCTCTGTGGAGAATAGAACGCATACTCTCAGAGCACGCGATACACTGGGGGGGGGGGCAGCATTTTCAGTCACTATGTGCTTAAAACTGGATTCATACGAATGCTGCGTTGCGGGTTATAATTTGTGACGTCGAATATTTGGCAACGAAACAAAATGTATTTTGAGTGCTGAATTTCTTCACCATCTGCCCAACAGAGTACAGACATCATCGTTAACGTTTGCCTTGCCGTGTTCACTCCGAACCGTGGTGTTCTTTGCACTCATGTGCCGGAACTTGGTGACGCTGATATTCATGATCACATGCAAGAGTGCTCGCGCCTTTGGCTGTCTTAATTATAACGCACGCCGACGCGTAACTGAAACTGAAACTGGTGCATTGTTGCCGCTCGAAAACGGCGTGCATTGCTGTGTAAATTACAGTATCTGGGTCAGTTGTCGGTAGTGCTGACCGCAGCAGCATCCGGACACTGTATCCATGTACCCAGGCGTGGAACCACCCCGGGCACAGGAGAGAGAGAGGGGGATGGCAGGTACCGTGATCGAACAATAGAAAACGGCGGCCACAATGGCGGTGCACATCAGGCCACTGCAGAAATGGTCGTTTCAGTTTCAGAAATGGTCGTTTCAGTTTCAGAAATGGTCGTTTCAGTGCTGTGCTGATGCAATTATATGTAGCTGATAAAGTATACCTTCCTGCCATTTCAGTCGCCTCACGCCACACAGGACATAACCCGGCATATTTGCCCGGAGACCGTTAATAACTGCAGCTGAGCGTTACGCGAAATCGTCTCTCTCTCGTCATTCTGAGAGTGGAGGGTGTGAGTTCGGCTCACGGGCGTCCTCAGACAGAGGTCTGAAAGCTGAGTCGTGTTCTAACTACTCACCCGACGGCGACTCCGATCCTGAGCAGCAGCAGCTGCCAGTAATTGGTGACGAAGCCCGTGCACGTGGTACAGGCTGACCAGAGCAGCAGGCACACACCCAGGATCGCCTGTTGACGACAGGTCAGGTCAGGTCACGCTACGCCAGGTCACGCCAGGCCAGGCCAGGCCAGGCCAGGCCAGGCCAGGCCAGGCCAGGTCAGGTCAGGTCAAAGGCCAGGCCAGGCCAGGTCAGGTCAGAGTCAGGCTCAGCAGGCCAGGCCAGGCCAGGCCAGGGCCAGGTAGGGTCAGGTCAGGCCAGGCCAGGCCAGGCCAGGCCAGGCCAGGCCAGGCCAGGCCAGGCCAGAGCAGTGCCAGGCCAGGTCAGGTCAGTCAGGTCAGGCCAGGCCAGGCCAGGCCAGTCAAGGCCCAGGTCAGGCAAGGTCAGGCCAGGTCAGGCCAGGTCAGGGCCAGGTTCAGGCCCAAGGTCAGGCCCAGGTCAGGCCAGGTCAGGGCCAGGTCAGGCCAGGTCAGGCCAGGCCAGGCCAGGTCAGCCAGGCAAGGCCAGGCCAGGCCAGGCCAGGCCAGGCCAGGCCAGGCCCAGTGCCAGGCAGGCCAGGCCAGGCCAGGCCCAGGCCCCAGGCCAGCCCAGGCCAGGCCAGGCCAGGCCATGCAGGATATAGCTACCATAGGCAATGCTAGTTTATACATGACGGTTTTAGGCAAATATCAGACTGGAGGGAAGGTGAGTTCTCCAAATGCTAAGGTTAAAGACGGCTGGTTTATTGAACTCCCCCTCGCTCGGGGACGGTGGTTTCCGTCTGCGCGGCGTGGTGGCCTCTTTACCTTCCTGCTGTAGACGTCGGCCAGGATGCCCAGCGGGATGCCGGTGGCCGTGAAGAACAGGAAGAAGGCCGGCCCAATGAGAACCGTGTACTGGTAACCGACTGGCTCGTACACCCATCGCTCGCAGTGGTCGGCAGCCGCGCCGTCCACGACGGTCGAGGTGGAGGAGGAGGTGAGGAAGGTGAGGGAGGCGTTGTTGATTTCCTCCATCACTTCCACCAGAGACTCGTTACGAATGGAGATCGGAAGAAACGGACGGGAGGCGCCCATAGAACAGCTGGAATGGAGGCATATCACGAGTGAGGGTTAACGGTGGCAGGTGTCGGCTGGAGGTAAAATTATATCGCTACATAGAGTCTTAAACAAGTGTCTTTCACACTTATCCAATCCTAGAAAATCATGTTTCTTAACATCATTTGCATCAATACATAAAAGCGCTTAGGTAATACAAAATGTGAATAGACAGAAATATAACTTACTTTTTACCGCTGCAGATTGTTTTGTTGACGAAACATAACCTATTCCCAAATTGAATTTCCTGAAATCAAAAGGGGGATAAGATTAAACGATCCCAATCCAGATATGGGAAAAGTTTAAACTCATTGTGATCATCATCGTGAGACTTTGTAAATAAATTGCTCCATGCTCATCCCACCATCGATCGTCGATCCACCATCGATCGATCGATCCACCATCGACAAACAAATAAACACCCATGTTACACACATGTCACGTCACACTGTATATCGCTAAACCATGACATCGGGCCGCCTTGGTGACAACTGGCCCGGTAGAAACTGACACCTGACCTGACCGGGTCTCCCAGAGAGTTTACAGCCTTACCTGTGCCATGGGGCGGGCCACCACGGCCAGCGTGTACTGGTTTATCTGCGAGAGCAGGTAGGTGGCCAGCAGGATGGTTAACAAGTACAGGCTGTGAGGGTCCCATGTGGCAAACAGCTGCCGGCAGCCTGCAGTAGACAGGCGCACACAGGTCAGGAGTCAGATGACTGTCAGATGTCAGGTTTCAAATGACAGTCAGATGTCAGGTGTCAGTGACGTAGATATCAGTGTCAATGACCAGTCCAGATTCAGATGACATTTTGTAGACCTGTGTTGGTGTTCAGTGTGTCAGGATGTCGTTCAGATGTAAATTGGCATAAAATGTCAATGTAACATATGCCAAGTCATGTCAGATTTCAGATTCATATGTTTAAATGCCAGATTGTCAGGTAACATGTGGAAGGTATGTCAGGGATGTCAAGTTCAACGTGTAGTTCAAGTTAGAATGTCAATGTGGTCAGATGTGTTCAATGTGTGTTCATACGTGTTCATATGTTGCAATGTGTGTCGTGTGCTGGGATGTTGTCAGATGGGTCATATTGTGTGTCATATGTGTTCAATGTGTGTTCATATGTGTTCAATGTGTGTCAAATTGTGTCAGCATGTGTGTCAGAATGTGTGCAGAATGTTTTCAAAATGTGTGTCAGGTGTGTGTCAAGTGTGCCAAATGTGTTCCAGATGTTGCCAGATGTGTGTCATATGTGTGTCAGATGTGTCAGATGCTGTGCAGAGTGTTGTCCATATGGCATTTCATAGTGTATCTTGTCAGGTGGTGTCAGAGTGTTCAAATATTTGTCAGGTGTGTTCAGATGTGGTCAGATGGTCAATGGGTCATATGTGTCAATATGATGCATCATAGTGTGTCAGGTTGTCAGTGTGTGTCATAAAAGTGTGTCGGTGTGATGTCAGATGTGTGTCAGATTGTGTCAGATGTTGTGTCATATGTGTGCCAGATGTGTGTCAGAGTGTGTCAAAGGTCCATGTGCCAGATGTGTGTCAATGACATGTGTCAGATGTGTGCAGGTGTGTGTTAAGATGGTGTCAGTCTGTGCAGAATGTGTGTCAGATGTGTGCAGATGGTGTCAGATGTTGCTCAGGGTTGTCAGATGTTTGTCAGGTGTGTGTCAGATGTGTGTCAGGTGTGTGTCAGATGTGTGTCAGAAGTGTTTCAAATGTGTTAGATGTCAGGAGACACGCGAGTCAAATGCAAGACCGGTTAGAACCTAGAACGTGCCAGCAATGTTTATTAGTCATAAAACAACCACAGGCCGAAGCCCACTTACGGATGTAGTCAAAGCACATACAACCTCATACATTCACACATTCATAACCAATACACGATGACAATGACAATAAATAAATGGATAAATAATCTACTACCCAACCCAAAAGTAGGGCAAGTTACTATAAGTTTATATAAGTATATAAGTCAGCACCGCTGCCCCACCAATGGGAACTACACGTACACGTTCGACATACACGTAAACCGCGAATGTCGAAAAAGGTGCTCTAAATGATCATCTGTGCTAGTTACATGTTGTTCATCTGTGCTAATTATTGCTGTGCCTTCCTAGTACACATCGTCAGTATTTGTATTTGTATTTGTACTGGGTGCAATAGCCACTGCGTGGACGCTCCCGGAATAAACGAACTTGAACTTGAATTACAAACTGCCTTCACTGCATGCAAACTTAAAAGCTTGCGACTTAAAAGTAATTGAACAAAATAAATAAGTTTCTGGCATTTCCTGCAGAAATTTGTTGCAGGTCCCTGGTAGCTGCGATAAAAAGCTGTTGCGTACCGAATTCGCCTTTCCACCCGGTACATGAAACAGTCCTGTTTTTGTTGGGTTTTTGTTGTTGTCATTTTGTTGTTTTTGTTGAACACTGTTGAGAAGTGTTTCGAAAAAAGAGCCGTTCAGCCATTATAACGCCGCGGCATTGCATCGCAAGTCTGATAAACATACGTAAAATAATAAGTCTGGTCCCTCTTAGTTTCGTTGACAGGCATAAATAGAGCACGTTGTGCGGCTAATGTCACTTGGCCTGCACCTACCCAACTGAGTCGTGTCGGGATTGAGTCCAAAAAGATTGACGTGCCGGTCCCTTCTAACCACGAGTGTAAGCTGGATTCACTGTGGCACCTGTACAGATGGGGTCGGCAGGAGGTCGTTGTTGGTGCCGTTTACCGCGTGCCTCGCAGCGCCGCGGCAGCTCTACGAGCGCTCACCGAGCTGGACGCCCATACCCAGCCTGTCTTTCTGCACTACCCAGCCGAGCCTCATCATCGGCGCGACCTCAACTGCTGCATTGCATGGCGACCCGCTCGCACCCGGCTTAGGAGGCTCACTGAGTTGTCTCGTAGTCATTCACTGTCGCAAACCATTTCCGTTCCCACACTCCACTGGCCTCACTTTTAGATTTTTTATATCGTAAACCGTGACTTGTTAAGCACTCAGCACTAGGTTCTGTCAGTTTTAGCCCCCATCATTCATCCGTATGATCTGTGATATTCCACGTTATTTCGCCGCAAGCCTATCGTTACCCGAGCTCGATTTTGAGTAGAATTGACCGCGCTGCATATATAATCTGATCTATTGTGCTTGTGACTGGAGTGACGTGTCTCATCACGTCACCGGGCGAACATGTGGAGCCGTATTTGTTTTACCGTGCGAGTGCCCTTGACGCCACGCCCCCCTACCGGTCCATTAAGATCCGCGGACCCTCTGCACCTCCCCTATCCGCCCCCACCCGCCGACCTGATGCCCAGCGAAGCCGCCCGCGCTTGGACCACGGGCTCGGCTCTGATGTCTACGCGGGCCGCCAACACGGCCGCCCGCTGTCCGCGCGGATGTGAAGCGCGATATCGAGGAGACAGTCAGCGCGCGATGGACCGCGTGTCAGTGTGGCGAACATGCGGCATGTCGTGAGCGGCAAAGCAGCAGAGGTATAGCGCGGCGTCCCCCTGTCAACCCGGGAGTACCCTGAACGAGTTCTTCGTCAGTGTCGCCCGTAGTGCCGCTGAAAATGAAGCTACCGAAGATGTCCCCGCGTGCGCCTGTTCGCTTCGCCCCGTGTCGGCGCGTGCGCCTTTACAACAACAAACCCATCACCTCGGTTTTAGGCACACTATTTTAACCATGCGTACTCTTGCGTTGTGTACAGACAGGCTGTGATTCGTATTTTTAAGATGTCTTTTACGCAAATAGGACCTGTCTGTCACATGTAAATACCTGTCTCGTTTCTTAAACGACATCCCGCTTCATGAAGCATTGGCTATTGTTCATCCATTTTTCAAATCCGGCGATCCGATCCTTTTCAACTACCGTCCTATCTCTTATCCTTCCCTCAGTACGCAAGTGGGAACAAGGTGGTCAGTGCCAGCTCAACACACCCACACAACCGTCTGCTATCTCCACCCAACACGCTTCCGTCCTGGCATTCCACCCGAGTTCCGGTTCTCATCCAGATCTCCCGACCCGCGCACTTTCTAGCCAGGATCCAAAGGCCATAATTCTGCTCCTTTGCTGATTGATTTAAGTAAAGCATTTGATGTCATATGTCACTCAAAACTGCTCGAAAAATTGCAGCTTCACTGTATCGAGACTACTTGGTTCAGAAGCTACCTCTCCGGCCATACTCAAAGCGTGCCATCCTAGCGCGCAGACTCGGCCCGCAAACCATTAACCAGGGAGTCTTCCAAGCTCTTCACTAGGACCCCTATTGTTCACCATCTTTGTCAACCGACCTCAGTCTTCACGCCAGCTGAGCGTACGTCATTCAGTATGCTGATACACCCCCAGATCCTGGTCTCGGGTTCAAAAATCCTCACTTTCAATTTTAGCCGCCAAGGTTAGAGACCTCACTTCACTCTCTTCATAACTACTTCCTTCGAATGGACTCAAAGTCAACGAAACCAAATTTAAAACTGCTTCCCATCTCGGCTCGCGTTCCAAACTTGCGCAAACCTTCCCAGTTCTTCAGTAAAATTTCCGCCAACACCTTGTCACCCTGCCACAAAGTAAAAATCTGGGCATGACATTTGACCGTTTTCCTAACGTGGACCCCATGTTCAAAATGATCTCAAAAGTGCTTCGATTCCTCACCTTATATCCCACATCCGTCACTAACCCTTCCCATCCGCCACGCTCCCTATCCTTGTGTCAGCTCTTGTCCTCTCCCAGTCCGCTACTGTCCTTTCGTGTACGGAAGCGGATCTGCCAAGAAACCTCGCCAGTCATCACAAATTAAACTTCGCAGCCGTGTGATCTCTGCAAGAGAAATTCGTGACCACATCTCGCCGTCGTTGCCAGCCTGGGTTGGCTCAAATGCCCTCCGCTATGGCTCCAAGTTCCACACTCTGAGCATGCTCACAAAGTACCGGTGTCTGGACCCGAGCATCTTACCGCCAGTTTTTCCACCCAAATGGTCCTAAACGTGATGACACACCGCAGTACCCGACAGACAACCTCTCAGTCCCCCCGCATACGTTTGGCTCGGCCGCGGGAAGAGGCCCAGTTTGTATACCGTTGCGGCTGCCGAGGTACAACACCTTGCGCGTGATTTGTGACAAATGTCCGCCTCCCGTCTTCTCGTGTAAGCTGCGATCAGCGCTATGTCAGAAGTACGTGAATCGGAAGTGACGGCCCCCGAAATCTGATAACTGCCTGGATTTAGTCTTTTGATTCCACTGTTTTATCTTGAATGAAGTGTAGCCTGTATTACCCATCACTGTATCGTCCTCTTTGATGCTCGGCTAAGAAAAGCCCTATGACTTCGGTCATATTTTAGGGATAAGCCCACGAAGTAAATACATACATACATACATACATACACCAAAAACAGTTTTTGAATCGGGTGCACCGAGCTATGAGGTAAAAGTTTAATGAATAAGGCATGAGTAATTGTGCAAATTGTTGTACAATAACCCACCATTGGCTGGGGAAGGGGGGGGAGGCAACGAATAACGCCCCCTTCCCCGAGAGATTTTCATAATAGCTAAAAACCAAACGGACAGTGCTATTAACGCCAAACTTCGGGTTTCTTTTTGTTCATCAATTTTCATCTCATGTGCAAAACATAATAATAAATGTCGACAAAACGCGAGTTATATTAAATTGAGTGTCGTCACTATACACACAGTTTGACACAAAAATCAACATAACCTGAACAAGGCGTACAAAGACCATTTTCTAAGCAAAATGCATTACAAAACGCCAAGATATGTAAAATGCCAAGGGCCAGAAAATATTTAACTCTGATTATATCTGATATGATTTTGCTACCCCATTTTTTGATTTGTCAAAATACCCTTAAAATAAAGATTTTATAATATTTTCACAAAGTCGGCATATACGTACGAAAACCATACATGGACAATACCCAAGCCAAGTTTCAAACCAATATCTTAATTGTTGGCTGACTGATGGCCCCAAAGGTATGGGTAGGTACTGCATGACGTCAATTTGTGAAGTACGTTTTTTGGCTTGTATGGACCAGATGCAGAAAAGGGAATACCACCACTGTATCTCCGAGCCAAAAATTGTTAACAAACATGTCTTTTGTATTAGTATATTTTTCCATTTCAAATTATGACCTTTTATGACATGATCTTGACCTTAAACGGGGTCAGGCGTGCAAATGACTGCTACTAGCCTATGTGTAATCTAGCCTATGCGAATCCTATGTGTAAAATAAATCTTAAAGCATGTGTCGCATGACCTCTTGCCACAAATATATTGTTTGACCTGATCTTGACCTTTGCTTACAATATTTCACTTCTGCTTATACGGGAGATGCATCATACCTTTGAGAGTCTTGCAAGCGATAATAGTCGCAATGTAAGGCTTTGGATGGAAAGTATGGCCCGCAAACTCAAATATCTCAATTTTGTACTTAACCTGACTGTGACCTGACATGTGACCTTATTTGGAAAATGTCGCGTATGCTTTAGATGCGTCTCTTTGCGAGCTTTCGTTTGCCGCCTTGCGCGTCACGCCGCGATATTGTTTTGGAAGATAACGAGGGGTGAAAAACGTCCCCCAGCCAATGGCGTTCGGCTGAGACCCCATCCAATGCCGGGATGATGCATGACATGTTAAGAATACACGATTAAGACCAGAGGCATGGCGAAGATACACTATGACGACATAGTGAGTGAGGCATCGTGTAAATACACGGCCATGAGTTTCTTTGTCCAGAGAAACGTGGTTGCTACGATCGTTCAACTTCAATAAACGTCAGCTATAAATGCATTGTTTTGTCTTATTGCTTCACTTTGATGTTCACCGCTGTTCACAATAATCTAGCACGTATGGCCGTCACATATCAGGGAGAGATGAGGGTGACAGGTGGCATGCTGCTCCCGACTGGCCCCGTGATGGTGTGCGAAACACGCTGCCCGGCCACACAGGCACGCAGGCGCCGCTGCATGCTGCAAATAGCCTGAGGCTAACGGCCCGGCCAGCCAGGTCAGCCAATAAAGCAGCGGAACCAACACTTACTGGCGCTCGCCATTGCTGAGTCGATATGTTTGAACACGATACTGACTTTGGGATCGCACAGGGTTCTGGGGAAGGTGCCTAGCGAGGCGATATTTTGGCGTTTAATGTCGTATATTTGGTCTTCAAGATGAATGACTAAGTTGTGTTCTTCTGCGCACACGTAGGTACAGGCATGTGTAATGCGTTTAATGCTGATTTACAACATGTAGCATGTGATCAAATTGAAAGCTTATAGCGTAGGCGTAGGGGAATCCAGCGCGTGCTATGGGAATAAAACAAATGTGTTATCGTTTTCCTCATGCGAAGGTGTCGAGAACAAAGAGGCAATAAAGTCGCCAACAATCTTGTTTACATAACAAGTATCGTACCCATCATTATCAGCGAAAGTTGGAAGAACTAAGAAGCATCATTAACTTATCAAAATAGCACATGAACTTTATCCAGCGCTCCACAATTCAAAATATGTCTCGTCTTGGCTAGAGAAACGTTCTCTAAAACTGTCGTCCGCACTGTCCACCAACACGTCCAGCGGGGACTGTCGGTCGCCGGTCGGCCTGGTTGTAACTCCCAACTGCATCATGACACGTGACCTAGTGGCCGACCCTGATCGATCTGTTGATTATTTACCGGGTCTCTGTGGTGGACCTAGGCGTGCCGTAAACACCCGAGTATATATGCCAATATATAGGCGGCGGCGGCGGCGGCGGCCGGCGCAGGTCAGACCGTCCCCAGTGACCACAGCACTGCCCCATTGACCGGAGATCGATCAACGCCATGACACGAACATGATGCTGCCCAGACAGCCGGCCCAGTTTCCGCGCCATTGCTTTAACACATACCGCTGACGCGCCAAAACACACGGACAGCTGCAGCCGACATTTGGCAACGCCCCGCCCCGGCCGGTACGAGCGGGCCGCAGCAGAGTGGTGATGGTGAACCCTTCACTGTAACGATCTCCTTTCACCAGAATCAGCTGGCGTCTGCGCTGTTGCACTTGCCCTGTCCCACGGCGATGTGCTGCACTTGTTTGCTCCTGCGATTGCACGCGTTTTCGTGGCCATGTTTGCCTCAGGACAATGACGTTGTATATTTTTGACTATATCATCGACAAACCAAACAAACAGGTGATAGTTCAGGTCAAAGTAATTGGTGATGGTGACTATAACCTCGGTGACCTAAGACCGTCTGGGCTAAACAGCATTATGGAAGGCAATGCAATGACGTCAAAACTCTCTCTCCTCTGTAACCCACGCGAGGAACACCGGATACCTGTCCTGTTGCGTCTATAGTGATGTAGGTCCATAGCAACATCCGCAACGCTTCACCCTAGCAGGGCTGGCGCTGCCTTTATTAATAGGTAGTTGAGTCTGCAAACCTCGCATTGCAGCTTGTGTTATGCAACTTGTCCCATTTAAGAGGTTATTTATATCGGAATAATTGGACAGAGACCTGTGTTTTCAATATTTACAAACCCAAACCAGCGGACATCATGTGGTCGCAAAATACGCAACACCAAATCAGTGTGTGCACTGGAACAAAGCTAAACAGTGCCTCCACTTCGTTGGGAACGCAGAACTTTCACCACTTACACGAGCCGATGGCCTGGAATTGCTTGATCGGGTGGAAGGATCAAGGCTTGCGCAATAAGCTTTGCTTAGCTGGAGCGTTCACACCAGCGGTGCATCTGCCCTCCTCCGCGGATACGACCTGAGGTCGGTCACAGTCAGCCACATCCACAGCCACGGGTCTTGACTGACTCGTGGCTGTGACCTGAGGCCGGTGACCGTCAGTAGTATCTGCCCTCCTCGGCGGATACGACCTGAGGTCGGTCACAGTCAGGGTCAGGGTCTTGACTGACTCGTGGCTGTGACCTGAGGCCGGTGACCTGAGGCCGGTGACCTAAGGCCGGTGACCTAAGGCCGGTGACCTAAGGCCGGTGACCTGATGCCGTTGAACTGTGGCCAGTGACCTAATGCCGGTAACATTATGCCAGTGACCTGATGCCAGTGACATGATGCCAGTGACCTGATACCGGTGACCTGATGCCGGTGACCTGATGCCGGTGACCTGATGCCGGTGACCTGATGCCAGTGACCTGATGCCAGTGACCTGATGCCAGTGACCTGATGCCAGTGACCTAATGCCAGTGACCTGATGCCGGTGACCATCAGACGGGCCTGCCGACACCACTGGTTACCACGCGGCAGCAGAAGACCATCGCCCGATCGGCTGATAACCCCCGGATGGCGCTCATTCCAACCCCGCGGCCGATCGAGAGCTCAGACAGCTCTGTCAGGCGGGCTGCACTCAGGCAGAGTTAGCTCAGGCAGACTCCCGTCCCCCCTCCCCTCCCCGACGCTCATAGAGCTGTCAGCGGCACCCGGCAACAGTGACTCTCATGCCGGGGATAATCAATCCACGCCTAACCAGCTACCAGTGCTACTGACTGGGGCTGTTCCCATGCCATGTGCTCGGCTCATGTCGATGGGTTGTATTTAGCATGTTTCAAGAAGTGGGTGGGAATTAGCCATATTCCGGGACCCGGATAATGGTTCGACAAATAATTGTATATCAGATCAAATGAAAGTCCCATCACCACAAAGTGTTCGCAAATACAAATAATTGCATGTGTACTTCTAAGTACGCATGTTGTTTCTTTATTTCTCTAAAGTGTGGATGTTTCTTTCAAGGATCTCCTGGAAAGGCAACGTACTCTTATATTTCCCAGCGTTTCGACATACATGGGACATTGGGACGTGATCATATCACTCATCATTTCCCAAAGTCCGCATGCAGCAGAGTGTGACATAGGTGCTGCTAACGACGGTCGCCGCACTTTTGTCGCCCTTCTTCCTTGTACTGTGGCTTTCCGGGATGCTCGGGCCAAAGCTCGAGCACTCTAATAGGTTCTTTGTGGCGGGACGTTGACGGCAACTGGCGGAACCAAGTGCTCTCTTCAGCGCCGAGACGGACCGCGTCGTGATTGTCACATAAGCGTCGCGTGAGAAGTCACGTTTAGTGACGCACTCCTCACTGCGCGTCACGTGACCAAGGTGTTGCGTGACAGCCGATGCAGTCGACCTCAACGTCCTTGCCATTTTTGACGCAAGTTTTTTTAAAATATGTTTCGAAAACGGAACCAGCAACTTCCCAGAAGGTCCATTGTTTCCAGGTGACCCATGTGATCTGTACGACACCAAATATGTGTGTGAGGTGTGATGATTTGGTATCGCTTCAGTTAATGACGCCGATGTTTTTTGATGGTTTTCGATAAGAGACCGGACAAGACAAAGCCGCTTATATCAGATCTTGACAACGGAACCGACAGCGAGCTAAGGTGTCCGCGTACAAACGACCTTGCCATTTTTAGTGGTTATACAAATTATAACTTTTTCGATTAGGTGAGCATGGAAGACCTAATGCTTCATGGAAGATCTAATGCGTAAATGGTTTTTCCTATAGCTAGTGTTGCCAACCACCTTACCATACATGCACAATATTGTGAACGTTTTACAAAACACTACTTGCAAACGCCAAAGATTCGAATGCACGATAATTAAGTCGTGACTTGGTGATCGAGGTTATTAGGCTATGACCCGGTGGCTGTAACCACCTCCTTGTTTCAATTCGTAGCTTGTTTGAGGGCATCAGTAAGGCTCATCCTCTTTGGCTCTTTCTGGAAATATACGGCACAAATTACACTTCATTGTCCTTTTAAGACAACTAGCGAAGCTGGAATGTTTATATATATTAAACCAGGATCCCACAATGACACTATTTTACATGTCGAGACAAACTTCAAGTTCAGGCGCAACCCACGCAAAACGTTAATAGAAGCTGCTTCATGACAGACCAAGAATGGCACGACGGCTGCTAATTCAGCAGCACAATGGCAAGTCGATTTATTTCGGGACTATGAGCTGCCATCAGTTATAGTCAAAGATCGAGTATGCTACCAAATGTGAATCTGAGCTTCTCAATACAACAGTCAAACAAGTCTTGGCAATAGTGTTGTTGCACATTATGTAACTCGTTGACCATAAATAAGATCGTGTCCCGCCTCAGCACGCAGATGTCTCCGTTATGTAATGCCAGTAGAGATGACACATATTCTTCTCATCAGAGATTGAATAACAACAAACACGCACCCGTATGTTATGTAATTTCGGTGCGGTAGATATTTTCATTGATGAATCGCCTGATACGTGACCGGAGAGTACGAAACAGCTGATGACGTCATTGGGCGTTGGCGTGGAATGTCTTTATATGTGAAATGCAGTCAGTTTTGTGTGCATTATATACCTTTATATACATTAATAATAGATTGTGCGAATGGTATGCATTTGATGTCGTTTATGTTAGCTATATGCTACCTGAACTATGTAAAACAAGTTTTGTACGACCAGCCACAAATAACTACGACCGATCTCAACATTTGTTCTGCCTAGCGGAAAACGGCAGTATTGACATTGACTTGGAGAGAAAACTCACGATGACAGCCTGAGTTGTAACCAAACGATGAATAAACACGTTCGTTACCCAACCATACAATAGCCGTTTTCACGAAGGATTTATTTGTACCCGGTAGTACCCGGTAGTACCCGGTAATATTTCGTGCGTTTTAGGTTGGAGTCTAGGCACCGGCTTTTTTCCCAGATATTTTATCAATTAAAACTTTGAATTCATGTACAATTATCTGCTCTGCAATACGAAATTTCCCACTTGTTTTCTTTGTATATCAAATTCATGAAACATTTATTACGGTATACCGGGTACTACCGGGTACTACCGGGTACTACCGGGTACAAATAAATCCTTCGTGAAAACGGCTAAAGACTCATCTCGAGTCAGACAAGGTGCCAGCAAATACAGACTGTGGGATAAGCACCACGAGCAGTATACCTATGCATTGCATTTGTGAGTGGCTCAACCCGAAAGCCTAATCGTAATCTGTTCAACGAACAGATGTCCGTTTCTCACAACTATCTACACTGCAATGTGCTAGCTCTGACATAAATCGGCAAACATCCAACATTTTCCGCGTTAAAACAAAGCCATGCTTAACATCTTCGCTCATCACATGAGTTGTATGTACCGACAGACGGCGGAGTGCCGGGCTTCCACTGAAGACTGCCCAAGGCGCCGCGCTGGGACGGGAATGGCCTTAGTGTGGCCCGTGACCGGTGGAACAATTGCACGTTTGTGTGTATGTCAAGGCCATTGCATACTCTGCATTCGATTTCCCTTGCATTCGGACGTTGATTCAGGCTGAGTGGCCCAATGAATGCATGCTAAGTTACAGAATTCCGCCTCTATGTGGCTGCGGTTCCATATATTTAAATTAAGCGAGGGAGCTATCATCTTAACGTCATTTTATTTATTTTTTACCTTGAAATGAAAATAAAAATAAAAACACACACCAAATATGTAATTCAAAATAGCAGGAATATGAAGATGAATAATAATTACCTACAGATGCTTTAACACAATAAAGGAAACGGAGTTATTAAGTTAAGATGAATTTCGGACGGAAAAACTGAATGACAAAATAGAGGAACAGCCAAAACTACTATCGAAATAATTGGTTTCCAAACGCTGGGTCATGATCCCATTTGGGGTAACGGAGCAATTCTGCGGGGGTAACGAAGGTCAGTGAATTTGAACCATAAATGTTACGCTAAGACAGCTTTGATGCAGCCCGCGGCTAACAATATAACTTTTCGGTTTGTCTTGTCGGCAACGAAGCCCAGAATTGAGAAATTGGTGAAGGAAAGGGAATAAATACATGTTTACATTGCGAGTTGCGACGCTCCAACGGAAGTGTGTTAACAGGCTCAACTAACATATTGGAAAGTAACGCTATTCTTATAACTCGGTATAAATATTGAGGGGTGGGGTAATCGCCTCCTCTGACTGCTGAAAAGGGGTAATAGTGTGGGGAGGGCTGGTAACCACTGGTCTAAGTGTGCACAGGACGGTGACATTAAGTTCTACCAAATTAAAGCGTAAAGTATGACCTTATTCGTTGGGGAATATGTATGACGCATTGACACAATGTCTCAGGGAGGTTATGCATACCTAATACCTATTACCAATTGAGTGCGAGTTTGTGAATGGTGCATCGCATCGTTGGAGTACGGAGTACCTATAGCTCTAATATATGCAACAAGCGACCAGTTCCTGTTTTTTACAGTGTCATTGTTTACAATTCCATATTGTTGTGTCCTGTTCGTTAAGTTTAAATGCATCTTTGCTGTCACAGCCAACATAAATACGATCATGCGATGTGGCAACATAGCAGCGCTGTAGCAGGGCATTTTCACAATGAACGACGAAGGATATTTGTCATGGTTCACGATGAAGGCAGCCCCTACACAAGTCGGACAAGGAAAACAAGTATGCTAACACTTAAGACGAATGCGATGACCTAGTATATGCAATTATGCTGCCCATTCAAGCACGTTTTCCAGCTTACCGCTATTATATCACGTCTGACAAGCGAATGAAAGATGCTGGCCATGCACCAGACAGACAATGGGTCTTGTAAGTTATCAGTAGATCATTAAGCCGAAAAGCTCTCATCGTAGATAACTTACCGTGGAGCGGGTGCTCTGCTTCCATCTGCTTCTTCAACTTTCTGACTGGTTCGGGGGCTTCCATGGGCCCGCTGGCAGCCTCCTGCTGGACGACTGACGACTGACGACTGACGACTGACGACTGACGACTGACGACTGACGACTGACGACTGACGAATGACGAGTTACGCTTGGTGGGTGGAGATCGGTGGGTTAAGACGAACGGGTGACGACTGGCTGCTGTTCACCGTTGATCGTTGACCGTTGACTGTTGACCGTTGACTAACGACGGACAGATGAAGACAGACGGTACTGGTGCAGCACGGACGTGTCTTCACCGGTCCTCCTGAGCCCGGCTCGACCTGCAGTGACCTGGTGATCGATCGGCTCCTGACTCTCTCAGAGTAGCGTATCCGGCGCGCGGCCCGGCAGGCCTGGGGTAGTGCGGTGCGGGTGCAGCCAGGGACGGAGAGCTTTGGTCGGGCTCTGCTCGGCACTGCCACTGAACAGAGACTGATCGTGCCAGCGGTGGCTCGGCCAACAGGAACGGTGCCGGCCCCGGGCGCCCCGCCTCCCTATATCGGGCCGGACCGGGCCAGCCGTGCCCCCAGCCCACCGGCATACGAGGGTTACCTCCCACCATGACTAAGAACAGCTCCCACGCATAACTCGGAACACCTCCCCGGCAAAACTCGGAACATCTCTCAGCTGGGTCAAAGGACCACCTCACTGCAGGGGCTGGCGACACCTGTCAAACTGACCAGCTTTCAAAAGCGCACATCGCATCACCTCAGATGATCCTTTCAAATCCAACCTAATCATCAACAGTCTTAATTCTCAACTCATTGATAAATATGTCTCATATCAAGCAGCCCAGAGCGTCAGCACATTCGATAATAAAAACAAATATATTTAGCAACACAGACTAGAAGGTATTGACAATATTTGTAAAAAGTGCGCAGCAAAAAACCGGAGCATATTACGTTTTGCATCATGTAATTGAGTAATTGTGTTAATATTAAAAAATATAATATTTGTGTGTTAAATACAATTTATATTAAATTTGAAGCATTTTTGTACTCACCCTATAAAGGCTTCAATTTGTCTGTGACATTTGTATATCCAAAAACACTTACCTTAATCTGAGCGACACTTTAAATACAAAATATTATGTACAATTATTATGTACCTAAACAGCTGCACTCAGCACATTAACGGATAAATAATATAATAAAATATATGCCCACTTAGTTTTATTACAGGTCAGGTTCTTGGCTGACAATGGCACAGAGTCAAAACGGTAACCGAAAGTCCATTATCTGAATGTGTTTGTTTGACAGCATAGCAGTGTAATTATTATTTATTTTACACGTTTATTACCGAGCGAGCGCGAAGCGCGAGGTCTTAAGTCAACCGTGAGGAAAATACACTTTGAGCGATCCGAACCAGCCGTAGTTATCGTTTTCAGATTGATTGTAATTATGCACTTACTAGATAGATTTGCCTGAAACCTGGCACATGATGGCGGTAAAATTATGCGTCAAGAAGAGAAGCAGCGCGCGCGCTTACTTACAACACTAGTTGACACAATACAATTGGTAATTAATCAGGATGGTATTGAGATTTAGAATGAGATTGAGATTAATATTGAGATTGAGATTGAGATTGAGATTGAGATTGAGATTGAGATTTGAATAATGATATTTCATATTGATGATTGAGATTGTGATTGTGATTGTGATTGTGATTGTGATTGTGATTGTGATTGTGATTGTGACTGAGATTGATATTGAGATTGAGGTTGAGATTGAGATTGAGATTGAGATTAAGATTGAGATTGATATTGATATTGAGATTGTTTTTTTGTCCCATACCTATTCAATGTCCGCCGTCGAAACCAGGTCACAAGTTGAAGCAACAGCCAAATCATCGGCCACACAACCCTGCGATGGCAGACAGGTATGCAGGAGTGCCCTGCCATGCCCGTATGACCTAATTACGTTAAATACCAGATAACTTATTGCAAAGATGGGTATTCACTCTGCACTCACATTAGGTCACACCACTCCCCGCTGTTTTGCATGACTGTCCGCCACCAGGTGATAAGTAAAGTGCATGCCTCGGCCCCTCGGGGTCTACCGATCAAATAGCAGATTGAGATTGAGATTAAGATTGAGATCGATATTGAGATTAAGATTGAGATCGATATTGAGATTGAGATTGTTATTAATCCTATTCTCTGTCATGAAGCACAGATTCTGTCCCCGGTTGTTTTTCGCTTGCCGCTTCTGAGCCATTACGCCTATCATCTTGAAACGTTGTGACTTTTCCTAGAATCGAATTACGCGTGTTGTGCAATTTTTGTTGTTGGAAAAATCTCCCGAACAGAGGCGGTGCGAGGCTCATGTTTTTGTAAGGGTGTTACGAATGCTGTTGTGCGTCGCATACTTCCTTCGTATAGTTTGCGGTGCAGTAAATGAGTCCGAAGCGATGTTACTGCAATATGCATCATACATATTTGGTTTGAACATATTTTTGGGCAGAGGCGCTCTCAGGTGCATCAAATGGGAGGCGATACCCTCTGTCAAATACGGTTCAACATCAAATGTGTACGACATAGACTTCTCCATACCATGTATGGATAAGTCTATGTGTAAGATAATAAAAGGCTTTACACAAATTATGCCCCCGACGATGCTTACCTGGATCTACCTATGCGCAATATATTACATTTACAAGATTACAACAAACAAGCCCACATGTGACGTTCATATCGTCCAAACAATCACAGACACAGACATCGCATGTTATCAGAAAATCCACTCATTTTACATTCCCTGAATATACATACGATTTCTTTCTTCGGTACTGGTCTTTTTGATATATTGAAGATGACATTAAAAAATCGTATTTTTACCTGTTTCCCCCATTTTTAGCACAAAATAAGCTTCGTGGTCCAAAACGAAATGTGTTATCATGACGAAACGAATGGTGTTCATCCCATTGAAATCGACCTAGCCGTTCTCGAGATCTCGAGGAGGGTCAGAATCTGCCCCCCTGGCAGGTTAACATAATTCTGGCCGCCAGCATGGAATAGGGTTAAGATTAAGATTTAAACTGAGATTGAGATTGAGATTGAGATTTAAATTAAGATTGAGATTGAGATTGAGACTGAGATTGAGATTAACATGGATATTGACATTGCTATTGAGACAGATTGAGCTGGTGGTATCCTTTCAACTCAAAACAAAGTTGTAATGGGCTCTTTCGCACAGAGAAAGAACACTCGTCAAACAGAGAAGAAAAAAGCCCAATTACACCCGTCACTATCCCACGCTTCACACCAAGTCCGTTAATTCCGTATGCTGTGTCCAGGAGCCATGGCAGCGCCGTGGCTGTCCTGAAGTCCGGTGGTTGGATCTGAGGACGGCTGTGGTCACCATGTAACGGGCAGCAGATCAGTTATGGGTGTCCCACTCGACCAGGGATGAGCTGCGGCGGCCACTTTTGTGGCGACAGCCGGACCACGTCTTATGCACGGCTCTCAAGGCAATATGACACCTGCAGACTTTCGGTGCATGCTATTTAGTTTTAAGAATGTTTGGAAATTCCTAGTAGAGGACCGTGCGGGTAGATGCGCGTAGAGTAAATATTGTTTATTTCCAGCCGGTGTAAAGGAAATACTGTGTTTGCCTTGGGGCACTCTGTTGCCAACTAAACGTGCCCGCGGCTCCCAATATCGGTCGGCCGGCGCCCCATGGTATTAGTAAAACAAGCTTGCCCCAGGGCCTCCCCTGCTCAGGTGGGGAGAACCCGATCCCGGCGGGGTCAACTATTTTAACCGACTGTGTTTGGGTATAGGGCCGAGCACAACACCTGGGAACAGCTCGGTGATGACGTGGCGTCTCGTGTGCGTCAGCTCGATGATGACGTGGCGTCTCGTGTGCGTCAGCTCGGTGATGACGTGGCGTCTCGTGTGCGTCAGCTCGGTGATTGACGTGGCGTCTCGTTGTGCGAGTCAGCTCGGTGATCGACGTGGCCGTTCGTGTGCGTCAGCTTCGGTGATGACGTGGCGTCTCGTGTGCGTCACAAGATTTGCCTTAGTGTTAGATAAACTACAATTTTGGCGGAGGCGGCGAAAAATGGGGGGGGGGGGCTGGGGGAGCACCTGCCCTACTAAAGAAATTGACAGCAAACACATGGTTTCCTCCCAGGAGTTTGTAAGAGGGCTCTCCGGAGATGCATTTTTCCTCTTTTCTGGCCCAAAAATTGCCCGAAGGCCCTGAATGTGCCCTTGATCAGCCTGACGGGCTTTTGGCCGGTCCTCGGTCGTCTTGAGTGAGTTCTCAGCCGGTATGATATAGCCATCGTCAGCCGGTATGATATAGCCATCGTCCATTCTGACGGGACGCTAATCAAAGAGAGTGAGAACTGAGACGACTCTCCTCTTCACTGACCTCTGGGGGGGGGGGGGCTGGTGATTGCTTTGTCCCCCATCCGGAAATATAATTCACCACCACTGCTTTTGGCATAAGTAAAAAACCGTCATTTGAATGTACTGAACGACCAACAGGACACAATCGAAGTATGCTAATTGGTTAACCTAACCAATAGTAACTAACTGGTTTTAGTGAACCGGTACCTCTCTGCACACATGCCAGTTAGAAGTCCTTCAATCATCCATCCCGGCTCCCACCTAGGCCGTGGAGGCCATCAGAGGCCATCTGATCACCCCTGCAGGGGCATGCTCCCATCGAGAAGCGCGGATCTGGACATGGACACGGAAACTCTGCTGATCCAGCTGGTCCGTCCCGGTCTGATGGCGTCGTCCGCTATCGCCGGCGCAATGACGACCCCACACTGGAGCGATATGAGACCGTGTTGGACGGACGTCTGAACCCGGCCTGCTCTCGCGCTGCACTCGCGCGCACTTCTTAATCTGCCAGAGGTGCGGTGGAGGGCCTAGCAGGATGGAGGCACGCTGCCGGATCTCACGAGAAGCTCTGGTCGCGCGAGGAGCCGGTTTCTCGAGCAGTGCGGGCTGCTCGGTGTCTCAGCACGCGACGGCATCAACCAGGGAACGGAACGTCCTCGACTTGGTCCTGAATCATACATCATACTATCATACAACCATTCAAGAGACTAGGAGAGCACTATGAGAGCCACCCCATCTCTCGTGAGACATAGTTGATCCGATGAGCCAACCCCTCAGAGTTACCTCCCGCTCGTCTTCTTCCTTTAGGCTCTCCTCAGTCCTCTATAGAGGAGAGGCTGAAGGAAGAAGACGAGCGGTCTTTAAAACCTGACCTTTAGGTATACCACCGATAGGCCAGGTATTTATATTATTATAGGTATTTATTTTATTTTAGGTCAGGTGATAGGCCAGGTCAGGTATTAACACCCATATTTGGTATAGGCCACCGAGAACTTGACAACTTGCAAAAGATTATTGCTATTCGCGGCAGCCTTGCTTTTCATTCTGCTGCCTCTATAAATACCGAGCCGACAAAAACGTGGCAAGATATTTGAGCTTCACTCGTGGCGGGTGGTGATCATGTTGAGAATGTGCAGTAAACAACGAAAAACTGCAGTCGGATGTGTGTGCGAATCTATAAGTGGCCTGTCCTTCGTCAGTGTAGGAGGGGAGGGGAGGGAGGGGGTGCAAACCCCTCGGTTTTGAATAACTTATGTATTTATCAACCGATTGCGATGAAATTTCAATTGCCCCACTTTTAACAATTAGACACATAATCTGATTTTTGTTTATTTCTACTCATCATGACCCGTGACCGTCAGGCAAAAATAACGTCCCGTAGTATCAATCGTTGTAACTTGTGGTGAGTTGCCGAGTGTTTGTTGTTCAAACATATGGACATGTTTCTAGGTGACAGTTGTGGTTGTCACTGAGATTTTGAACTTGATCGACCTTTTCAAAAGTCAAACGAGGTCATTGACCTCCGATGACCTCAGATGACTTTGTTGGCTTCTGGCAGTTTCAAGGACACTTTGTGACGCTGATTTCAAATAGGGAATCAATTTTGCAAAATTATATGTTCAACTGAGGTCATGCGCTTCCACAGGTCAAGCGAGGTTACTTATCTCAGATTCAAAAAACCTGAAATGACCTTTTTGGAATTTGACAGTTTATAGGACATTTTGAGACGCTGATTTCAAATTTGTCAACCGCAATGCATGATCAAGAATGTTTCATTCACGATTTTTAAGTCTCGATAGTTGTTCATGTTTAACATTTACGATTAGATGACATCCGTGCATTGACAATGACCTTGGAGGCCATCCTTAATGACCTAGGACCTTAAAATCGGGTGTATGGCTTTTCTCTCGTCACAATAATATGTTCGATTTTTAGAAGCTCTTGCTCGATTAGGGGCGAAACGCCAGGGGGTCGAACGTCCCATAACACGGTCACCGCAGTGGATACTATGACCCTACTATGACCCTAACACGCCACAGCGGGCGAGGCTACGTCCCCATACGACGGTCCGCAGTGATACTTGACCCTACGACCCCCTACACGCCACACGGGCGAGGCCTACGTCCCCCATACACGGTTCCACGCAGTGCTTACTATGACCCTACTATGACCGCTACCACCGCCACGACGGCGAGGCTAAACGTCCCCATACAGGTCACGCAGTGCACTATTGACCTACTATGAACCCTACACGCCCACACGGGCGAGGCTTACGTCCCCATACACGTGTCAGGCCAAAGTGCTACTATGGCTATGACCCACACGCCACACGGGCGAGGCTTGCTGAACGTCCCCATACACGGTCACGCAGTGCTACTATGACCCTATGACCCTACACGCCACACGGGCGAGGTCCCCATACACGGTCACGCAGTGCTACTATGACCCTATGACCCTGCACGCCACACGGGCGAGGTCCCCATACACGGTCACGCAGTGATACTATGACCCTATGACCCTACACGCCACACGGGCGAGGTCCCCATACACGGTCACGCAGTGATACTATGACCCTATGACCCTACTATGACCCTACACACCACACGGGCGAGGCTACGTCCCCATACACGGTCACGCAGTGCTACTATGACCCTACACTGGCCTAGTATAGTACTGTAGTACTACCAGTAGATAGTGACTGTAGTAGACTGTAGTAGATTCACGCCACACGGGCGAGGCTTGATGTTCAAGGGAAGGATATTCAAATACTATCTTGACATTACTTGTCATGCATCCAATGATAAATGAGTTATCTGAAAAGTACCTCAATATGTCCTTTTGGTTTACCCTACACGTGCATATAGGTACACAATGATTTTAAATTGCAATGATTCTGGGAAGCGAAGATATTATAGGTTCTCGGCAATCCATGGCATCTTAAGGCAGGCATCTTAAGGGCATCCTAAATAAGAGACGCTTTTCGAACATTGCTCGCTTTCCTGGTACGAGCTATACGAGTCGTGTCCAGCCCTCACTTTTCATGCTCATTGTTCACACATCCCGTTACTGGACTTTAACTACCCTTTATGTGTATACTTTTACAAACATGACCTTTCCATGAAACGTGGAGCTGTCTAATTCGACATTGACAGTTTTACAATTCCTTTCGAACGACATTGCGTGCAAACATGACATTGCAGTTATACAACTATTCATTTTCGCATATTTTAAACCTCTATAATAATCTGTCACTACTGACGCTCCTGACAGGTATATAAGCAGATTAAGCGTCACGCCAGGCTATACAGCCGACCTTTTATGGTTGTGACTCATGCTAATGGGTGTTTCAGTACAATTTGTGGTGTGGTAGGTAGTACGCACATTATAATATGCTTCCAAGACCAATGTTCTTTTGCATGTTAATTCTATACAAAGCTTATTAAAAATTCCTACCATGCAATAGACGTTTGCAAATTACGTCGACTTGAATTCACATGAGGGTGGAAACTATTATTTTTATATTTTATAGAATGCTTTTATACGACGTTCACGTGGCATTAAATATAACTTATCATTAAAGCGTAAGAGATAATCATTAATCAATGCAGTCACCAGAAAAGTAAAATGGCTAGGCTATTCATGAAAGCGCTCTTAGTCTTCGTCTCGCTCTTATAAGAACGAGACGCGGATCTGATTTTGTCAACTATATCGCCAGATATTCAGGAGACGGCTCTGCAATTTAACATGTGACGGGAGTAACTTGAAACGTTGCATTTCAGTGCGCACAGTTGATGTGTTTGTGTCAAACCCATACATGTTTTTGGTATGTACCAGCTGGTCTGTTGTCATCCTATGGAGTCATATGTCAGTTGGCTATGGCTCACGTTCTGTGCGCGCTACGCAGCGAAGGACTGACATAATCAGGGTAATATATCAATGGGTAGAACAGAAAATAATGCAACTTCCAAATGAATTAGACAATGTATAGAGTTTTCGTTAATTGTTTTGCTTATGATAAATTAGTTGTATTGTTTGCATCAATAACTTCAATTTCCATAGATTAAATCTATATTTATTTAATTCAATTACAACAAATCTACTGAAGCTTAGTCGGAAAAATATATATTTCAATACCTTTAGAAGCATTTGCCAGCGGTAATCAAAACAACTATGTGTTTCTACTATCATTATCGATGACGCTGCAGTCGCCACATCCATGCCACGCCACAGTCAGCATCGGGCGTTCCGATATTTTAACCCCCAAGCGCATTAAAGCTCTTTGTGCCCAGAATATCGAAAAATGGTAAAAGAAACGTTGTAGCCAAAGCTGATAGGCTATCTGGGCCGGAAGTCGGATTTAAAATATGTCTCATAGGTTAAGAGCCAGCCTCGTCTGAAAATCACCGATTAAGCATGGGAACCCTATGGTCTAGTAGGTTTGTATCGCCCAAACGCCCGAGTGCTGCCAACCGTCACTAGTGGGGGTTGGCTATAATGAGAGGGCACGATGGCAGTGGCATATTCAAGGGGGCGTGGGGCCCATACCCCCTGGCGCCGAAGGCGCGCTCCAGAATATGTTGTATCCATTCAGCACGGACACCATTTGCGTGTACATTTCAAGATAACCAGGGGAAAAAATGTTCTGCTGATAGTGCGAGCAGTGGTTTTATAAGTATTGTCTTAAAAGTTTTAGGATTTCTAAATTGTGAATTGTGCTTAAGCATGCGGCCCCACTGGCGGATCCAGGGGGCATCAGGGGCAAATCCCCCCAGGAATCTGGGGCATTCACTACAAGCATGCCCCCGCGCGCGTTCCCTGCATTGAACGTGAAAAAATTATCTTAGGAGAAAACTGGGAAAGTTAACAATTTTTGGGAAATATAATTTTTCGTAGGAAAAGCCTTTTCAGTAGTCAATATCCTGCTATCCAAAGTGAAAAAAGGTCGCACCGCTTCGCGGCATGACAGTGACACAAGTTTCGTATTTGTTTATACAGATTATACAAATATTTACATGAATTCCATTAAGTGTCTGCGCAGAGTCTCTCCTTGACGGTCATGCTTTTCCCCAGGGCCTACTCTCTTCATAACATATTCATTTTCAAGGAGGCTACATGTTAAGCTAGCTAGCCCGCCGAGCTTCGAAAAAGCCGACGCGAACCCAATGACGCGGACATCGGCACCCGGAAGCTGCAGGCTGCTCCAGCGGTGCCCAACTTGCTGGACCGAAGAGCTAATAGTGGGGACCAGACCAGGACCATTTCCTCAAGTCATTTCCACCAGGCTCCTTCAGATCCAGAGGTACCATTTATGCGCGGTATAGTCTTTCTGCCTCAGTCCTGCTGGTTTCAAACCATTTGCACTAT